>CAMOHE010049307.1:0-23068 GCA_946598075.1 Artocarpus hirsutus
TTATGATTACCCAAGTTATGCGAATGTTAATAATCCGACATAACCTAATCCACAATAAGTTTTAAAGTCCTTTTGTCTTTAGATAATTTGATTGAACATAAGGCATGGTTTATGTCATCCTTATACTATTCAATCATATTATTTCTCGATCTTAAGTAGACTGATATTGATAAACCTTATCAATTCATTCTAGTATGGCCATACATTTTTCTTCAGTCTAACTTATCGAGGGGCCCATAGATATCTTTCTCATAATAAATGAGGGACAAATTCCTTCTTAATCACTCATATTCCTCACATGATTCACTCTATATCCAACAACAATCTATTCCATCATCTTGTTAAAGATAATATTAGATTGTGACAAAATATAGAACTTGTCATGTAGGAAACTATGGTGATTTCAGGTCAGAGGACTAGGATAATACTATTGTGATGAGAGTCACTTATGACAATTATCCATGCAGTATTCTCATAGCGGGTCAATCCAATACATCATTTCTCAAATATGTATCTATGAGTTGACTTAGTATCTCATACACATGATTAGTAAAACATAATCATTAGTCAAAATTCATACTAGTCTTCATTCATTATTATCCCAATAATAATGACTGACTAGGGATAATTTAGAATATAATTCAATTTTCACCTAAGAGTTTTACTATCAAGTCACATACTTGATGACCTTATGTAGAATTAACTATTCATAAAATAATAATAATAATAATAATAATGTCTCTTTATTAATAAAATGCAAATGTAATGAAATCAATATGTGATCATTACATAATTGGCCTAGGGCACATCACTAACACAAGGATAGGTCTATCATTATATTAATGACTTAAATTCCCTTGGATAGCTGTTCTTCTTACTTGCAGTCATATTTTTATTACTGAACATGAATTAGAGAATCGCTTAAAAGTTTCAAGCAAATGAGCCACACCAATTCTACAAAAGATTTTTCATATACTTGGAATTAATCCGTATTCTAAGTTCTTTCAAAGTTTGAAGTGATATTACTGATTTACCCATAAAAGTTCAAATAAGATGTGACTCTGGACTTGATCAAAGAGTTTATAATGCACCTTCATCATCCCAAGTTGCTGCAATTTGGGTTGATGACTATCCTTTTGCAAATTTTAGGACGCGTCATATAACTCTTTAGTGTCATTCTGGTGATTCACATCGAGTTCAATATTATTTTGGGTGTTAAGACGATCTTCAGTACCCCTATTATTCCCACACGGTGATGGTGGTTGGCATGAGGGCATTCAAAGAGTAAACAAGAACAGACAAAAAAAAAATCAATCTTCTTTAAAAGTAGGAAGATTTAACTGATGCGCATCAGATTACCTCTGCTGCACGATTAGTACATCAAGAGACAAAAGGCGAATAATGATTCAGGTGGCTATATTAATCTGGTTGTTTCATTAGGTTTATTCTCCTTTAGTTATTTTATTAGTATCTACATTTTTCCCATTTTCAATTTTGAAAACGAAGTGGAAACGACAAGAAGTTTTTTCTCGTAAATATTCTTGTTATAAATTACAAATAAGATCTTCACATAAGTCAATTTATTGCATGCTGGTCGACTCTCATTAGATTATTTTGGGAATAAACAAGGAGAGAAACGTGCTAAGCTTTATCAAGGAATAATTGATAGTATCAAAGTGGGTGAAAGTAGGGTTCACAAAATTGGTTGAAGAATTATTTTACCCTCATCTTTTACCGGAGGTCCTAGGGATATGCAAAAGAGATATATGGATGCTATAACATTAGTTCAAAGATTTGGAAAACCTGATATATTTTTAACAATGCCATGCAATCAAATTGGCTTGAAATAAAACAAGAATTAGGAAATAATGAAGAGATTCAAAATGGCTTAATTTATTTGCTCAAATATTTAGAGCAAATTTAGAGGAGCTAAAAATTTATTTGTTCAAAAAACAAATATTTGGTCCCGTTGCTGCATATATGTATGTCATAGAGTTTGAAAAGAGAGCACTTCTACATGCACAATTTTTTAAAATTTTGAAATCAAACTCGAAAATTATTATGTCTTTAGAATCTTTTGACAAGATTGTTTGTGCTGAAATTCCCAATGAGAATGAATATCCATATTCGCATTCTAATGTTCTAAAACACATGATTCATGGTCCTTCAGTGTTCTAAATCTGAAGAATGTTTGCATGGAAAAAAGTGCAAAGTGCAAAAACTATTATTCCAAAGCATATGATTCCGAAACATCATTCAGTGAAGATTCAAACCCTAAATATAGACATCAATAACCAAAAAAAAAAAAAAAGTTAAGGTTAGAGGTCATTATTTAGATAATAGAGATGTGTTGTACCATATAATCCCTATTTGTTAGCCAAGTTTGATTGTCATACGAATGTGGAAATTCGTTCAGCTATTAACGCTGTTAAATATTTGTATAAATATGTTTATAAGGGACATGACCGGATTGGTTTTTGTGTGAATTCTAAGGATGAGATATCTGATTTTGATGAAATTCAAAAGTTTCAATCCGCTACGTGGATTTCTCCTCTTGAAGCAATGTGGAGAATATATGGCTTTTTCTTTTTTCTTTTTTTTTTTTTTTTTTTTGGTGCGAAATGTATCCCCTGCTATTTCATTGCAATTGCATCTTAAAAATAATCAATTGGTTACATATAGAAATTAGATGACCTTATAAATATAATTACAAGGGATGATACTTTTTGAACAATGTTAACTAAATTCTTTGAAATGAATATAAGAAATGAAAAAACTAGAACACTATTATACAAAGAATTCCAAAACATTTTGTGTGGGATAAATAACACAAACTTTAGGCTATTAGAAATAAAAGTAATGAGATAGAGAGAATTGTCACTGCGAATCCTACAGAAGGCGCGAGATACTATTTACAATTGTTACTAAATCACATCAAGGGAGCAACATCATTTGAAAAATTAAAGGTTGTCAATTGTATCTCTGCTTCATCTTTTCGTGAAGCTGCCCTATTGCATGTATTATTAAGCTTGCAAGAAGCTTCCATGTTCCAAATGCCATATTCATTGCATTGCTTATTTGCTACAACACTTGCATTTTGTTGTCCTGATGAATCAAAAAGATTATGGAACCAATTTAGGGAGTTCTTATGTGAAGATTATATACGGAATGGTAACTCTTTGCAAGAGGTAGAGCCCAAGGCATTATGCACAAATTCTGTGTTGGAACCAATAGGGAAAAATATAAATGACTATGCATTTGTGGATTATGATGTCAATCAAAGAGATGATGCAAAGTTAGCTAAAATAATGGAAGAGGAACTAGGAATAGTTGTTTCTGATTTGGATCTTTCTTCTGTAAATAGTCTTAATAGAGAAAAAACTTGCATATAATATGATTTTGGAAAAGGTTTTTGTTGTCCAAGGAGGAATGTTTTTTTATTGATGGTCCAATTGGTACAAGTAAAACTTACTTGTATCATGCATTACTTGTTGCTGTCAGATTACTCAAATAAATTGTATATGTAATAGCGTCATCAGAAGTCGTTCCTGGTATGTTACCAGGTGGAAGAACTGCACATTCAAGATTCAAAACTCCTCTTGAAATGAAAGAAAATATCATTTTTTTCTATTGGCAAGCAATCTGCTTTGGCTAATCTTTTTAAGCTTACAAAATTGATCGTATGGGATGAAGCCCCGATGGTGAATAGACAAACTACTGAATTTGGACAAAATGTTACAAGATGTTAATGAATGCGATTTCCCATTTAATGGAAAAGTAGTTGTTTTAAGGGGGTATTTTCGTCAGGCTCTGCCTGTTGTTCCAAGGGGAAGAAAAGAAGATATTATTAGTGCAAACTTAGTAAGTTCATACTTATATGGCCATTGTTTTTCAAAACAAAATTAGTTTAAAATATGAGAGCCATAACAAATCCATCATTTTCAGAACATTTTCTTTGAATAGGAAATGGAACAGAAAAGCATCATTCTTGCGATATGATTAAGTTTTCACCCAATATGATCGTACCTTTTGAGGATGATATTTTGTCACTAAATAATTTGATCAATATTGTATTCCAAATTTACAGAATTATGTCGAGAAGTTAGACTTCAAAATTAATGTCACGCCCCGGGGTACGGGAGGTGACGGGGAGGATTAATTAAGTTAATTAAATAAGGATTTAGATAGAAATAGGGTTTTAGAATTAAATTTATAAATAAAAATGTGATAATTTTAAAATCGTTTATTTAAAGCAAACAGTTATAATATTCAAACAAATAAAAAGAACAAATGAAACAATTTGATATGGGGTGAATTGAGTATGGGTCCCACTGGCCCACATATTGTACACACACATAGTATTGACAATATTACAATACAACCACAGTCCAAAAAGAAAAGAGAGTTAAGAATTTACATGCATTGTTTTGTTATGATACAACCTACCCAAATCTTCTACTGATCACAAGTCCGGTCAGCAGACTCTTCTCCGATCCTAAGCTGATATCCACCTATGGGGTAAGATTTTAAAACAAATAAAATATGAGCGAAAGGCTCAGTAGGACTATTTATTTAAAACATTTAATTCTTTAAAAGGAAATTTCATTAATCAAATAAAAATATATAGAAAAAGAACTAGAACAAATAAATAAATAGATGAAAATTTAATAAAAGCTTTATCTTACCAAAACAATTTAAATAGGTTGACTAGAAAAATACCATTTTCCTTTTCCTGGGCAAACTATATGTAATTCACCACCATAGTGGCCCCGCTGGGTTTCGGGACCTGCCTCCAAGGTCGTTCACTACACGACCCGATCTCTGATATGGCATTATGCCCGTATATCTTTTTGTAATTAAATTTTCTATTTATCAAATATAATCATTAACATTTTATTATGAGGTTTATTATGAAAACATTTCAATCTACTGTTTAGGAAAACAGTTACAGAAAATCCTTTTTCAACCAATCATTGAAAATATTTTATTAAAAAAATCACTTTGAGGCCAAAATATTTAAAATTGGCTACCAAAGAAGGGGTAGAAGTCCTACCTCAATACTCATGCCGGTGTCCCACACCGTAATCTCGGCCCGCTATACATTAGCTCCATGGATCTACACACAACCTTAAATAAAAACTAGGTCTATTAGTATCTAACCCGAGATATCTTAAGTTATTAAGTCATCTCATGGTGTCCTAGTGTGCTATTTAGGTTTATAAAATCATTTTATAAAGTTGAAATTTCAATCGGGGTTCAAAACAGTAAAAAAGGGTGAAAATCACAAAAATTACACCATGCTCGGTCGCCCTACCGGTCACCCTGGTTCGGCCGGCCGAACTGCACAGTTTGGTCTGCCAGAAATCCAAGTCCGGTCGGCCGAACATTTCTAGGTTTGGCCTACCGGTCGGATAAATCCAGCCTGCCGAACCCATGAATCCGGCCTGCTGAACTCAAACTTTGGCCTGCCGATCTATAAAATTCCAAAAATTTCAACGCACGGGTCTCGGCTTCCCCGAGCCTAAATCTTAAATTTCAACCTGTTTTCTCAATTCTCAGGCATGGGTAATCATCATAAACAATAGAAAAACATAGTAACTTACTTTTTAATGGATTAAAACAAATTTTAAACAAGATTTTTGAAAAAACCCAAAAATTAGAAAAATTGGAGAGAAATGAAAAATCTTGATTCAAATCCGTTTTTAATGAAACCAAGTTTGTATTTTAGCTAATCTAAGTTCTTCTAACCTAGATTGAAGGTTTTTTAAGCTTAGAAAAGCTTAAATTTCAAAATGCAAGAAAATTTAAAATATTGAAAAAGTTTAGAAAATTTAAAACTAACCTCGAATCAAAGCTTTAAATCGAGTTTGTGGTTGCTCAATCGCATTCCCGAGCCTCCAATCCACTAACCCGAAGCTTGAGATTGAATTTTGTTTCAAAAATTTTTGAGAGATTGAGAGAGAGAGTGAGTGACTGAGAGAGAGAGGGAGAGACGAGCGAGAGAGAGGAGAGAGAAAATGAGAGAAAGAGAGAAGGAGAGTGAGATACAAATAAAAGGAAAGAGAGAAGTGGTTGCATAGGACTGTGTGCAACAGTACACTATTTTTTTTTAAATCAAATTATTTTGTTAAAATTTCAATTAACAATTAAAACAACTTAATATAATTTAAAATCATTAAAAAGTAAAATAACACGAAATTTCTTAATTTTTACAAAATGATAAATTTGAATTTAAAACACTTAGTATGGCACACTAATTCATCATTTTACATCCTAATATCATTTAATTAATTTCGGGGTGTTACAATTAACCGTATTATTTTGACCCCAAAAAATGAATATGTTGGTAGGATCAATAATATATTTACTTCAACGCTTTCCTATTGATAATTTTAGATATTTTAGTTTTGGTGAGGTACCTGATAAAACTGAACAAAGTTTACAAAAAGATTTCTTGAATATTTTGACACCAAATTGTATACCTCCTCATAAACTAACATGAAATGAAAATTGTCTGTTATGTTGTTACGAAATATTAATCCTTCTGAGGGATTACGCACTGGAACAAGGTTAATTTGTCGAAGCTTTAAGCGCAATGTTACTGATGTCGAAATTGCTGTAGGAGAACATTGTGCAAAAAGAGTTCTGTTGCCTAGGATACCTTTTGTACCATTTGAAAATGACAAATTCATTCTCATTTAAGAGAACGCAATTCTCAATCTGTCCTTGTTTTGCAATGACAATAAATAAATCCTAAGGACAGAATTTAGATTTTGTAGGTCTATATCTTCCAGAGCTTGCGTTTTCACATGGTCAGTTATATGTTGCATTTTCTAGAGCAAAAACAAGCAAATCCATAAAAACTCTTGCGAAATCAACTTCTAACAATGAACTTCATAGTCAATGTACTAGAAATGTTGTTTACAAATGTTATTTTAGCCTTGGCTAACTATTCTTCAATTCCTCATTGACTATAAAAATGTTATTATAATAATACCAAGTTTGTCAAAATGAGAGGTATTGCATTGTATAACTGGTTTTTTTCCCTTTATGCCTCTCCCTCAAGTATTTGCTTTCGTTTATTTCAAAGTTAAATCCGGTTACACTTTTAAGGAATGTGCATGGAATATTAAGACTTATGTCACATCCCGGAGTACGGGAGGTGACGTAGCGGTTTGATTAAGTTAATTAAGTAAAAATTTAGTTAAAGCATGAGTTTAAGAATTTAAATTACTTACGTAAAATGTGAAAATTTTAAAAATCTTTTTAAAACAAGCAAGTATAACATTTAAGCAAATAAGAATAACAAAAGAAACAATAAGGAAATAATAATTAAGTAATAGGGAGAAACGAGAATGGATCCCATTGACCCACATCTTGTGCACACACATAGTAATGACAATATTAAATTGCAACCACAGTCCAAAATAAAAAATAGGGTTTATTCAATACATGCCTTGATTTAACAAAGTAAATAACCTACTTGGTTCTTCTACTGCTCGGACGTCTTGTCTGTGGATTCTTCTTCGATCCTAAGCTGATATCCACCTAGAAGGGATAGGTTTTTAAAAAAAACAAATAAAATATGAACGAAAGGCTCAGTAGGACTATATTTTAAAAACATTAATTTTAAGAGAAAAATTTCAATATTCAAGAGATCATTAGAAAACAGAATTGAATAAATGAGTAAAATAAAATTTCAATAAAATTAATCTTACCGAAATCGTTTATTGGTCAACCAAAAAGAATATTATTTTCTTTTCCTAGGCAAACCATATATGTAATACTACCATAGTGGTCCAGTTGGGTTTTGAGATCTGCCCCCAAGGCCGCACTCTATACGACCCGATCTCTGATATGGCATCATGCCCTCTTATATTTTCTTTATAATTATTAAAAATCTCTTTCTACCAAGTATTCTCATTTATGCTCATTATGAGGTTTGTTATGGAAGTTCACTTCCGTCTATTGTTTATAAAAACAGTCAATGAAATCCTTTTTCAAACAATCATTGAAAATATATTTTGATGAAAATCCCTTTTAGGCCAAAATCATTTTTTTCTTTTTTTTTTAAAAAAACTAGGTTACCAAGGAAAGGGTAGAATTCCTACCTTAATACTCGTGCCATTGTCCTACACTGTAATCTTGGTTTGCTATACGTTAGCTTCGTGGATCCACGAACTACCTTAAACATATAAACTACGTCTATCAGTAGCTAACTTGAGATATCCTATGCTACTAAACTATCTCATGGTGTTCTAGTGTACCATTTAAGTTTATAAAATTATACTGTGACATTAAAATCTCAATCGAGGTCCAAAACAGTGAAAAACGGGTGAAAAATAACAAAATTTCACCATGCCTGATTAGCCTGTTGGTCGCCCTAGTTTGGCTGACCAAAAAACCAAGTCTGGTCGACCGAACCTTTCCAGGTTTGACCTGTTGGACGGATAAATCCGGCCTACCAAACCCTTGAATCTAGCCTGCTGAACATGAAGTTCAGCCTGTCAATTTGAAAAAATTCTAGAATTTTTCAAGTATAGGTTTCAGCCTCCTAAGCCTAAATCTTCATTTTGACCTGTTTTTCACAGTTCTCAGGCATGGAAAACATGTATAGATGATAAAAAAGCATTATAGAACACTTTTGAACTAATTTAAACAAGATTTAAGCAAAAATTTTAAATAAATCCAAAAATAGAGAAAAATAGAGAAAAATAAAAAATCTTAATTCAAATCCGTTTTGTATCAAACAAAGCTTAGATTCTAGTTATTCTAAGTTTCTCTAACTTAGATTAAGGGTTTTTTAGGCTTAGAATAGCTTAAATTTCAAAATGCCACAAAATTAGAAAATTTTAAAAAAGTTTTGAAATTTTAAAAATAACCTCGAATCGAAGCTTTAAATCGAGTTTGTGGCTGCTAAATTATGTTCCCAAGCTCCCAATCTAGCTGAGAAGCAAAGCTTGAGTTCAAATTTTTGAATCAAAATGTGAGAAAAAGAGGGAGAGAGTGACGACAAAGGGAGAGAGAAGAGAGAGTTGAGAGTGAGAGGGGAGAGAGACGAGATAGTGAGGAGAGAAAAAGAGAGTGAGAGAGATTAAATAAAGGAAATGTTAGGCAAAACTAGTGAAAGGAAACTGTGTGTAGCATGCGGTTTTTTAAACGGGACGTGTTTAGTATTTGACAAATTGTTTTGTTTTAAAATTCAGAATAACAAATAAAAATAATTAAGAGTAATTAAAAATCATTTATTTATTCAAAGATATCATTAATTTAAAAATTCCACAAAATGATCAAATTAAGTTTAAAATATTCATTATGGCATACTAATCTACCATTTAACACACTGATATCACTCAATTAACTTAGAGGCATTACAACTTATTTATTACATTTTGTGCAGCGCTGAAGCAGTTCAAACTCTCGGTCACACCTAAGTACTAGATCATATCATATACTAAATTAAGCATCATAATACTCATATGGTAATTATTTTACTATTTGACTTGGACTGTTTTGAAGGTGTGGATTTCTATTCCTATGTATTTCAATATTTTTTAACACATAATTATTTTAATTTTTGAATGTATGTTACTTGTCAAATGTTTTTTGTTTTCCTTTTTTTCTTGAAAATTTATAAATAGGCGTATTTAACCTTTTAAAATTTATTTTGTCACGAGAAAACAAAAGAGCACAGGTATGGAGAGCATATGCAAACTACAAATATTATTTTGAGCCCAGAATTTTATCCAAGGTTAACTCATTTGTCAATGATTTAAAGGTGAGTGGCTAATTTTTTTTTTCTTTTTGGTTGTTATTGTGTTTGGCTAAGTTTATAATTGTTGCTCCTCTATATAACTCTTTTTGAAGATCAGATTAGAAAAAAAAAAAAAAAGTGCCTGACGAATTTAATTTGCAAAAAGATAAGTTTTTTTACTAATTACAAATGAATCAATTATTACAAAATCTTTTGTTCCTTGTTTTTGTGCGTCCAACATTTTCCCATCTTTGTAATAAAGTATTCTTACTTATTTTCATGCTCATTTAGAACTTCACAATATTTTGATTAAAAACTTTATTCAAAATTTTATTATTTGACATTTAGTGTTATTCAAATCAATAGTCTAAATCAAAACGATTTAAATTTTTGAATTTGGCAAGAAAAAACACCATTGTAAAGTTAGTTTACACTAAAACATTATAATTTGAGTCACATTCCCAAACAAACTATGGAATGTTTGTAACCTTTTAATACAAATGTTGTAAACTTCTTCTCCAACATTACCTTTTTGGGACAATTTTTTTTTTTTACATGACATTATTAATTCATACGTATTCTTTAACTTGCAGTGACATTACTATTTTTAATGTCAGTTAAAAATTTATTTGTCAAATTTGTTGTCAATTCAACATTAAACTCAATGACTACTACAGTATTTCATTTCTACCCATAGCAACTTTTTACCTCTTACTCAATGTTAATTCTATCGGGTTTATCCATTGTTTTGAATTATTAATTTTGTTCTCTGTGTTCCAACTCTATTACCTTTAATATGTCTTTAAAAAAAAAAAAAAAAGAGTGCTTGCTAATTTTAAGCTGAACCAATAATTTTCAGAATGAAAAAAATATCATACGTAAAAATACTACTTTAAAGCTCACACAGTAATTTTCAAAAAAAAAAAAAACGTAACAACTTTCACAGTTTTTACGTTCTTTCTCCCAACAAAAAATCTAGAGACCACACCTTTTTTAAACTGCTAACATCTTCCTACGTCAGAATGCTACATAGTTTTACCGAAGCCTTCTCTTTCAATAGTTTTATCTTCTGTTTCTACTTAATTATCATGTACTCTTTCTTCCTTTTTTCCTTACTTTTAGTACTGTACACATCAAATCACACACTTAATCTTATTTTTCTTTTTCCCCTTTAGTATTGCGTCTTCGTCTTGTATACATAAACTTCTTTCATTCTTTCAGTTCTTCAAAAGTTCCCTCACAACTTCTTCTTCCTGATAACAACTTGTTCCAAAGGTATCCTCTCATTTTATTCACTGATGGTATTAAATTGTTCTCTGTTATGATATTGAATGGTTTTATATGTATATATATTTATATATATTCTGCTAAGTCCTGTTTTGTCTTCACAGAGATTAAATGGCTGAAAAATATAAGTTGACACTAGAGATTTTCCCTGGCCAAGCAAACTAGACTGCCAAAGTAATAATGGTAGAAAAATCAATCCCAAAAGATGCAATGCATTCTCCTACAAAGTACCAAAACATGGTACTTTTTGATCCAAAGATAAATTTCATAAAACTAATTTCTTTCTTTTTTGACTTTTAGTAATGTAAGTTTAATATTTTTGTGCAGCTTTGTAACGTCCTAGAATTAATTAAAAAATGATTAGCATGCAATTTGATGAATTAGTATACCTAATTACAAATTAAACGTAATCTAATTATTTTGTGGTATTTTTTTAATTAATTTTACTTTTAATTGTTTTTATTAGTTATCTTAAATTTTAGAACAAAATAATTTGTCAAATTCCAAACAAGTCCTCTCTTACTAAAAATTTAGACAACCTTGAAACTGTTTCACTAAAACCATGTGCTGGACATGGTTTTTACTCTAAAACCACTCTGCCCTCTCTCTATTTATTCACTCTCTCTTACTTTCTCACTCCACTATCTCTCTTACTTTCTCTCTCTCTCGGCGCTCTCTCTCTCCCTCCTCTCTTTTTTATTTCAACCACCAAATGGAGGCCAAAGGGGCGAGCATTTGAAGTCACAAAGCCACTACAATTAGCTCAAAAGTTTAAATTTGAGGTTAGCTTCCCTTTCTCAAAGTTTGAAAGTTTTATTTTTAAAATTTTCAATCTTTCTTAAATGTTATAATCCGAGCTTCCTTGAGCTTAAATAGTGTTCAATCTGACTTGTAGAACGTGTTTTACTATGAATCTAAGCTTTATTTGAGCTGAAATCAACTTAACCAAGTTTTTACATTTTTCTTAAATTGTCAAATAAATTGTGGAATTGTGTTTAAATTTGAGGATTTTGTTCGAAAAAGGTTTAGAGTTGTCTCCTAGTGATTGCTGCATGTTTTCTAGGTTTGAAATGGTGAAAAACAGGTTGGATCAAGCTTGAAAAGCTCGAGGAGGCCGAGACTCGAAACTTGAAATTTTTTAGATTTCAACAAATCGACAAGCCAAACTTAAGCTTCGGCAAGCCAGATTTAAGAGTTCTGCAGGCCGGACTCATTTCTTTAGCAGGTTAGATTCAAGCAGTTCGGCAGCTTGGACTCAGATGGCTAGTAGACCGAGCACCATTGTTCGGCAGGCCGAACCAAGGAAATTGGTAAGTCGATTGGGCTATATGAAAATGGTTGTTTTCTACTAGTTTTCGCCATTTAAAACATAAATAAAGATTTTGAACTTATGACATGGTTTCTTAAAGATTAAAAGCACGTTAAGACACCATGAGATAATATAGCACTATAAAATACTCTAAATATTGACGAATTTAGCTCACATATAAGGTTGTTTGCGATTCTAAGGAGTTAATGTATAGCAGGCTGGGACTGCAGTGTGTGTGATATAGTGTTGGAGAACGAGGTAGGACTCTAGATCTTTTCTTTTTGTTAGCCATGATTTTAAAAGACTTTTGGCCATAAAGTGTTTTTTCAAGAGATGATTGAGATGAAATTATTCGGTTATTTTCAGTAGCTGTTGAATAATGAAATGATTATAATGAATGGAATCATAAATGTAAATGAGAACACTCGATAAAATGAGACTTGAATAATGTTATAGTACCAAACGAGTCAAAAACACCATTCAAAGTGATATGTTAGGGCATGATGCCATACTTAGAGATCGAGTCGTGCAGAGAGCAACCTTGGGGACAAGTCCCGAAACCCAGCTAGACCACTATAGTGGTAATTTTAATGGCTTTGCTTAGGATTAGTTTCTGATGAATGTTAGACCAAAACGGTAAGCAAGCGGTCGAAGTAGTTTAATTACTATGTTTTATAATTTCTTGAACTAATGAAAGATTTATATAACAAAGTTAATGTTTTCAAAGCTTAAGTCCTATTGAGCCTTCCACTCACAGTTTTTATTGTTTTAAAATTCCCCCTAGGTGGGTCATGATATAGTGCCGACCAGGATGCTACTGATCGAATGCATAGACCATAGGAGTTTTTAGGTTATTTGCTTATCTATTCAAGGCATGTATTATTTAATCGGTCTGTATTTGGATTGGATTGTGGTTGTATTTATTTATGTTGATACTATGTGTGTATACAAATGTGGGACTGGTATGGTCCAATTTGTACTCATTCGTTTTATTATTTAAAGCTACTTTAGCTTAGGGATAATTATTTAAAGTTTTAAATTTGCCACATTTTATAAATAACAGTATTAAGCAATTGGCGAGCTTAGTTAAAATTTGGTTTACTTAATATAATTAATCCGTCACGTCACCATCCAGGTCGGGGTTCGTGACAAGCTTACTCCACCAATTAAAATCTATCTAATTTTCTTTGCTACCTATATTCATATGAAGATTCAAGTCCCTTTTTTTCTCCCAAAATTGATAGTTAGAAGCTGGTCATGAAAGAGGAAACAAGGTGCAAGCTACAATTTATGGACAAAATATGCAAGCTTTTCAACATAAGCTTCAGTTATGCAAAACATACTTAGTCTCAAATACACGGGTTAAAAATACCAAACCTAAGTATAGAATTGTTGCTGGTGATGTATGCAGTGGAATACTTATAGCTCTTCCGAATTAATCCTTATTTCCAAGAAGTTCTTGAGCTCAAATATTGGTTAGCCTTTTTATTGATTCCTACTATTATTACTTGTTTTAATTTGCAACATATTCCTTTTTATCCTTGTTGTTCATTTCACTTACGGTTTTTCTCTGTTAACTTCTTCCTAATCAATAAGGGTCGGTGAAAATGGACAAGTTGAATTCAATTATAAGTAAGAAGAATTACTTAACAACACCACCAAACCTATCTGCTCCTATTCCAGATAAATTGACAGAACTAAACAAAATTCAAGACAAGTTATTCACGTTAAATTTTTTCCTCAGTACTTGTTAAGTTTAGCCTTATTTGTTTGCTACAAGGAGGCTTCAAGACATGCCTCACGTAGACTACACATAACCAAAATTTTCCTTTGAAGGAAACCTTCTTTTGGGTCAAGGCCAAGTCAATACGAAGATTCTTGACCAATTTTTTTGGTACATGTCCTGTGACAAATGCAAGAAAAATTTAAATTTAGATTACAATGAAATCTATGGATGTATTTACTGCAAAGTGCTCAAGCAAGGGTAATACCAAGGTCAACTTTCTCTCTCTCTCTAATTTAACTTTTTCTTAGAATACTAATACTTATTACTGTCCCCCTTTATGCGTTATACTTGGTCTTAAAATGAACTCATTCTTGTGTTTAAAATAGAGTTAGATGATATTTTTACACCTGAAAATGGATCAAAATCATCAGAAAAAATAAGTATTCCTTTTTCTCTCTTCTATTTATTAAATACCTTGGTTGTTCTCTATGAATGTCAATATTCAATTTATAAATATTCCTTCAGTTTACATCATTATTTATGGATTCTCTTACATCATTCTTTTTTTTTTTTATAGAGCTACGACAATTGTCGAGATACAAGATGCTTTAGGTTTTCTTAAAGCAACAGTCATTACAAGAAAGGAGGTCTCTAGCGACGACAATTTCAAAAATTGTCATCACTAAAAGTTTTCATTTTTTTTTAAATTCAAATTTGAATTTGTGTTATCATCGTCGCTAAAGCTTGTATGAAAAGTTTTAGTGGTGACAACTTACGAATATGTTTATAGCAATGACATAATTTTTGACAATGACAATAGTCGTCACTAAACCTTTTACAAACAATTCATAGTGACGAATTTGTCATTGCTAAAAGTAACAATTTTTTAAATTTATTTTTAAGCTTTTTTGAAAAACATTAGTTTTTAGTAAAAGTGGTTAATTGTGAGATTTGTTTTCCCCTTTTTGATTAATTAAATATTATGAAAACTAAATTTTTAATTGAATATAAATCACTAAAATTCTAATAATTAAAGTAGTAAAATACAAATAAAGCATCAAAAATATAGTCAAATCTTGTTATACATAAAATACATAGAATGTCTAATCTCCTAAGTTTTATATATCATCATCTGTAGGAGGAGGAGGGGGAGCAATCTTGGGAGGTGGTGGAGGCACTACAGAGTTAAGGTTACCATCAATTCACTTCATTATAGCATCCATGTCTAGGCCTGTGTTGTACATCTGTGTAAGCCAGTGCTGAGCACTTGGAGGAAGTTGTGTGTGCATGCTGTGGGTGTTGGAAAAGGACTATGCAATGGATCTTAAAATTTTTCAATAAAAAACTCTTTTTTATAAACGAGTTAGACACGTTATATACAATAAATTATGAAAGAACTTATGTGCCTATTAGAATTGGAACCGCACTTCTAATAGAAAATCATTTGACAGAACTACTACCGAGAGTTGCGTCTGGAAGAGACTCAACCAACTGGTCTTTTTTGCTATTCTCTTTTCCACAATCAAAGTATGAGTGGGCACACGCCATTTAATTCTCCCTTGGTAACTCTCCCCACAATCACAAGAGAGAAATCAAAATTATTGCTCTTGGTGTTAAACAATAATCTCTTAAAGTAATAGAATTTCTCTCTCTAAACCTCAAGAGGCCTCATTTTAGTGTTAATAATGATATAAAAGCATAGAAACATGTTTTCTATTTATAGAGGCTTGTAGAGCATCTTTTTTTTTTTTTAATTAGATTGGGCTTTCAAATTAGACCAAAAACCAATTCCTACTAATCTGGTAGGGGCGGTTGACTACCCCTAGTGTAATGGGGTTGACTACCCTATGAAGGTTAACCTAGTGATGGGTTTTCAAAACTCTAGGCAAGCTACCTGATCCACCGATGAATCGATTGGATTTTTACCCATTCTATTTGAGCCAACAACCATTTATAAAGCCTCAGTTTTAATTCAAATAATCTAATATAGAAGTTATCTGATTAAAATAATTATATACAAGTAATCCCATAATCAAATATAATATTTTTCAAATAATTCAACATGTTTATTTTGTATTACTTCTCAAAATTAATTCAACCAATAAAATAAGATGAATTATTAAATCCAATCAACCAAAGTTAAGCTAATTTTAAGAATTAATATACGTTACTAATATGCTAAAAAGTATGTCGTATCGTTACAGGAAATAATGTGAGCTAGCGAAGGGGACCCAGTGGATATATATAGATCAAACTTCTATAATTATAAAATAACCTATCATCAATATGTATATTTTATAATTATCAACTCGAAAGCCATTCCACTATAAGCTTAGAGCTGCACTCTTGAATTATATATAAATTATAAAACTCTAATAGGTTACAAGTCCATATCATAATGTGTAACATTCTCATAGGATATTCATAATCGGCTTAAGGATAAATTATGTTTCCTGATTATATTTATCTTATATTCTATTATCTCATCATTGGAATACAAATAGTATACCATTCGGTGACACATATGTATCTAAATGGTTGAGCGCTCTAGTTTTCAATTATAGGATAAGTCTATAAGAAAATATTATTAACTCTACAAAAGAATTATGGATTCTATTTCTATGAATAGCGAGCCCACACCATTCAAGAGTCATGTTTCCAATGTACTAGTTTGCGTACTTTCATATAATTCAAGATGTTACTATTTGGTACATCAAAAATATAAGTTAAGAATATGGGCCATTTGATTCATTTTACAATTGAGATGTAAAACATATGACTGCCTAAAGTGAATTGATTTAAATAAACAGAATTATTAATCAAATTAATTTAACTTTAGTCCTGATCCAATATGTTGCCACCAATGACAATACACTAATATTTCTACTCGTAAAAGAGTCCAAGTCCGATGTTCAAGACAAGCCATCTCTTATTAGAGAAGTAGACAATATAACAATCTTAACATGATTAATGTGCCCAACTTTATTCTCTTGATTGCGGACCTTAAATTTTTAGACTATCACCTTAAGAATCATGTCTTTTACATAATTTATCTATCATATGCATAATCTTAAATCTTTAGATTGACAATCTCAAACTTTTGTTTGCTTATTATACATTCAATATAAATAAACATAAAGAGAACAAATTTGATATATGTAATAAATATTAAACTTTTTGTTGATTAAGTGTCTCCAAAAACTATTTCATCATTTAATCTTTAGAGAACCTAGTTTAATATTCTCTTACTTACCTTAAGTGAGCAAAAGCGATAGGCTATATTATCCTCAAACACGATCTTACATATTGCCACATTTTTTCTCACCATGATGTCCGTTTGTTAGACATGTATGCCATAAGGAGTAAAAATGTAATGAGTTTTTGGAGACATTTTTATCAATAAAGATTTCATTTATTATTTATATACCAAATCTTGTCCTCTTTATGTTCATATTTTTTAAATGTATAATAAGCAAACAATAGTCTGAGACTGTCGGTCTAAACCTTTAAGAATTGGGCATATGATGGATAAATTTTACGGAAGACACAATTCTTAAGGTGACGGTCTAAATCATAAGATCTACAATCGAGGGAATAAAGTTGGGTACTTTATTCATGTAAAGATTGTTATGTTGTCTATATCTCTATTGGGAGATAGTTTGCCTTGACCATCGGAGGTGGACTCCGTGAATAGAAACATTGGCACGTTGTCATAGGTGATGATGTGTTAGATCGGGACATAAAGTGAATTGATTTGGATTAATAATTCTGTCTTGGCAAATCGATTCACTTTAGACAATCATTTGTATTGTATCTTAATCCTGAGATGACTAGTGGGCCCGTTGTCTTGACTTGTATCTTTTGATATGCCAAAGGGTGACACCCACATCTTAATAGTGGTATGCATGCTGGTACGTTGGAGGCATGACTCTTGATGATGTAGCCCTATCATTCCTAGATATGGAATCCATAGCTCCTCTTTAGGAGTAGTGATATCCTCTTATATGCGTTATCCTATAATTGGAAAACTGGAGCGCTTAACCATTTAGATACATAGGTGTAACCGAATGGTCTACTGTCTTTGGATGGTAAGTTTTCCAATGATGAGATGATGGAATGTAAGATAAAAATAATCGGGAAGGTAAGACAGAACTTGACCTTAAGCCGATTATAGATAATCCTATGGGGATGCAATATACTATGATATGTCATGGAGACTTAGCTATACGGGCTTCGTAATTCTATAGAGTTCTGAGTGCAGCTCCAAGCTTTTAGTGGAGTAACGCTGGAGTCGATAATTATGAAATGTATATCTGGGATATTGGGTTTCATAATTATTGGGAGCTTGAACTATATAGGTCCATTTGGTCCCCTTTGCTAGCTCACAAAATCCTGTAACGATACGGCGTGCTTTTTTAATAATTGGTGACTTATGCCAGATTTATTAGATTGGTTGAAATTTGAAAGAATCAAATAATTCATGTATGTTTATTGGTTCAATTAATTTTGTGACAAAAGTAATTCAAGATTAAACTTGTTAAATTATTGGGATCGGATAATTCTTGTCTGTTTATCAGTTGATTTAATTTTGAATAAATTATATCAAGATAAACTTGTAGAATTATTAGGAATCTATTTATTTTCCTAGAGATTATCTAGATACAGTTGTTTTAATTAGATAACTTCTCTATTGGGTTATTTGAATTGAAACTGGGACTTTATCCTATAGAATCTCGGGTAAAAAATAAAAGATTCGCTGAAATTTTTTTTGGCAGCTTGGCATGTCGATCTTAAAGTTCGACCTGCCGATGAGGCAAGTTCGGCCTGCCTATGAGAAAGTTTGGCCTGCCTATGCGCGAAATAAAAATCACGTATTTTTACGCAGATTTCATCCGATATTGATCTGAATTTAATTCTAATTTGATTTTTTAAAACCTTATCTGATAAGGAATGCCCTAGACCCAACCTCTATAAATAGGAAGTGAGTCTCATGAGTTATTTAGATCAATTGAGAGATTAAAAGTGATACTCTGCTGGTGAGAATCTAAAACTCCTCGAGAGCTCTTGTTTACAAATCATGAACACTAGCTTTGGGTTCTTTCAATTGGTTGGAAGGAGAATCACCTTCAGGAAGAGTTGTACATGTGAACCCACACTCACTCCAATCGTGGATAGAGAATAGCAAAGAAGACTAGTTGGTTGAAGCTCTTTTAGAACGTTACTTCTCTTCATGGATTACAAGAGTTCTTCGGAATTCAAAAGTTAGTAAAATCTGATTAATTTATACATATAGCATGTCAAACTTGTGTTTTAAAAAATACTCTGATTTAAAATTTTTAAAATTTTTGTGCGTATTATTTTTCCAACAATTGGTATCAAAGCCATGGTTTTTACGTAAATTTACGAGTTTGTGATTATGCTATATGTATAAATTATGTGATTTTGATCTCTCCTATGCTTGAATTAAATTTTATAGAGAGTTGACACTCTAGGTTTCTATATATTTATATGTTGTCATGGATTATATGGTGAATGTTTATTAGTTAATTATGATTGATTAAATTATTATTTAATTAATTATTAATTAATTAATTTATACCGATTATGGTTCCTTAGAGGTTAGAATGTGTATCTAAGTTTTTTTCATATAAATAGATGGTGGACTATCATCTCCGTCTACGAATTATTATTTAATTTTAAATTTGTAAGAATTTTGTAATTAAATAATTGTTCATAGAAGACGGATCTAGAAGGCGGATCTAGAAGATGGATGATGGCATTCCCAGGTATTTCTTGAGTCTCTAGTTTTATGTTTTTGAATTGTTGAAAATAAAATTGACGAATTGTATTAAAAAATTATATTTTCTAGAAAGGGTGATTTTTGCTCGGTCGGCATGCCGAACTCTCTAGTTTGGTAAGTCGATGGTCATAGATCGGCAACCGAATGTAAGGGTCAATACACTGTCAGTGGGGCAGAAATCAGGCGGCTCTGGTGGCAGGCTGAACTTCTAGTTTAGCAGGTCGATGGGTCATGATTGACAGGCCGATCACACAGATCGGCTTGCCGGTAGAGCATTAGAATTTTCTCTAGAAAAGGTGCAAGTTTTAATGCAGTTTTAATTTTATTTTTGAGACAATTTTGAGAAACATTAAATATGGATTTGACCGAAAATATGGAGTATTTGATTCATACGGGATTGAAGACTTGGATATGTGATTTACAAGAAGAAGGATACAGCTTGGAGATTCAAGGATGAAGAATCGATAATATGTTTTGATTATTCTCTTGTAATCTTTGTTTTCTATTCTCTAGGGTGGAACCATAATATTACGGTTATTTATTATTATTTTGCTTGTAGCTTTGCTTAATTGCTTTGCTTGTTTGC
The DNA here is from genome assembly GCA_946598075.1 of Artocarpus hirsutus. Classification (NCBI taxonomy): domain Eukaryota; kingdom Viridiplantae; phylum Streptophyta; class Magnoliopsida; order Rosales; family Moraceae; genus Artocarpus; species Artocarpus hirsutus. The sequence goes on from CAMOHE010049307.1 coordinate 20,463, forward strand.
ATTATAATATGATTTGCCATGTATGTTGATAACATGCCATATAGAATAGGGAGTGCCGCTCATATTAAAATTGTTCATGCATATCTTTTAAAATAAAACCTTGATTTCAAAAGATCAAGTGGGAGAAGGTTTTCAAAGAGAGGACTAAGGCCTCCATCGTTGGTCTATAGGAAGAACATGGCAGTTCCGACCCTTAGGAAGGGATTTTTATCATATACCAGATTGGATCTCTAAGAGGATAAGGTATTTTAGCATGATTTATGGTTGCACACCCCTAGGTGGTTATTGTAAATTATGGAAAAAATATTAAAACGATGATTATACACTCATGTTAATTTTATTATTAACCTCCCTTAGAAGCTTTGTTAATAAAATTAATGGCCAAAGAAACGATTATTAATATATGTTGGATCATACGGGTCCTAGATGGCACATATTAATCAGGAGGGGATCCGTGTTCTTGATTGAATTTGGCATGACTCCCCTAAGAGTTTGTTGAATTATGAGTTAGGAATTATCATTGTAAGGTTGTGATATTTTCAAGGTTTTGACACATAAACACATTTGTATGTTTTTACATAGTTGTGTTCTCTTACGAAATTATCAAGAAGTGTTTGCTTATGTTTGGTATATGATTCTTTATTGTAGATTAAAAATGTCTAAAAACACTTTATCTTCAATACTTGACAAAAATCTATTAACCGGAGAGAATTATAATGATTGAAAACAAAACTTGGATATCGTCCTTTCCTTTGAGAAACTAAAATTCATGCTGACAACCCCTTGTCCTCCCGAGCCTACGGGAGACTCAATTAATGAGCAATTCCAAATGTACGATCGCTGAAAAGATGCAAACGATCAGGCCCGCTGCTATGTTATGGCAAGCATGAATAACGTGCTGTAGGCTCAACATGAAGATTATGAGACTGCAAAGCAAATCTTAGATAATCTTGAAGACATGTTTGGAGGCTAGGCCATAACAAAGCGACAAGGGGCGCTTTAGAAACTCTTAAACTGTAGACAGAGTCCAGGGACATCTGTAAAGGAGCACATGATGTTGGTCATGACTTACCTCATTGAGGCTCAAACCAATGGAGCCGACATTGATGCTGAAACTCAGATTACTATGGTCTTTGAGACTCTGTCTAAGGAGTTTATTCCGTTTAGAGCTGCTTTTAGTTTGAGCAATAGGCGGGATATGACCTTAACAGAATTAATGAAACAATTATAGGAGTTTGAACTGCTGATGAGGGAGTCTCTTGTGGGTAGAAAGGCCAACATGGCAGCTGCTTCTAGTTCCAATCCCAGCTCTGGGAATGGAAAGAAGCAACGGGCCAAGAATAGGAAGTCTTCTATTCCTGCTAATAACAAGAGCAAGAAGAAGAAGAAGAAGAACCCAAAGAAGCTAAAGTGCTTCTTTTGCGAAAAGGTTGGGCACATAAAGAAGCATTGCAAGGACTTCCTTTCCAAAGGTGGTAGGTGTGATCTTCTGTATTTAGAAACTTGTTTGGTTGAGGAATCAAGTGACATTTGGGTCATAGATTCTGGTGCAACTAATCACGTTTGTGTTTCTCTACAAGGGTTCAAAGAAACGAGAAGTCTGCTTCATGAAAACTTCACGCTTCAGATGGGCGATGGATCTTTGGTCTTAGCGGAAGCAGTGGGAGACGTCCATCTTTATTTTGATAATTATAGGAATTTCATTTTACAAGATTGTTTTTGGTTCCTAAATTTAAAAGGAATTTAATTTCTGTAGCTTGTTTATTTAAAGATTCTTATTTAGTTTCTTTTAATTATAAAGTGGTGATTCGTAAAAATAAATCTTTTATCTGTTATGGATGGATGCAAGATATTCTATATTTTATAAAACCTAAGATGGACTTATTGCTTAATGCTGAGATGAATGATAATAACTCTAAAAGGCTTAAAACTTCTCATTCTAATAAGACTTATCTTTGGCATTTGTGCTTTGGTCATATTAACCTAAATAGGATTCAAAGGCTGGTAAGGGATGGACCTTTAAGTCACTTAAAGGTGAAATCTATACCTCAATGTGAATCTTGTTTGGAGGGTAAAATGACCAAAAGACTATTTGGGTCTAAGGCCAATAGTGCCGAAGGGGTTCTAAAACTTATGCATAGTGATGTTTGCGGATCGATGAACATCCAGGCACAAGGAGGGTATAAGTACTTCGTCACTTTTATTGACGATTACTCAAGGTATGGGTATGTGTACCTGATGCACCACAAAAGCGAAACTTTTGACAAGTTCAAGGAGTTTTGGGCTAAAGTGGAAAAATAATTGGGCCCATAAAGGCACTTCGATCTGATCGAGGTGGAGAATACCTTTCTGATGAGTTTCTGGGATACTTATTAGAGAATGGGATCCCATTTGACTGTGCCGGGCACTCCGTAGTAGAATGGCATAGCAGAGAGAAGAAATAGGACTTTGCTAGACATGATAAGGTCTATGATGAGTTATTCATCATTGCCTTTATCCTTTTGGGGATATACACTACAAACTATATGTTATCTTTTGAACAATGTGCCTTCAAAATCGGTCCCTAAAACTCCTCACGAGTTGTGGACGGGTAGAAAGACATCCTT
>CAMOHE010049308.1:0-32213 GCA_946598075.1 Artocarpus hirsutus
TATAAGTATGTATATGTATCACCTAATTAAGTGTTGCACACCCTATGTTTATGTTTATGTTTATGATGTCCCAAAGGTTGGACATGTTATGTTTGGTTTGGGATTAGCTACCCCTTTCCTCTCATGACGGCGCGCCTATGATGATGATGTTATGGTGCAACACTTGGGCCCCTTAAGACAAAATGGATAAGTTTTAATATGGATGATGTAATGAAAGATATGTTCTTATGAAAATGTGCCTAGTGCACTATTATGATTATGATGATGATGATGATGATGATGTTCATGAAATGTTTTTAATTGTGAGAATTGTAATGTACTTACTAAGCATTGGCTTATTTAAGTTTTTCATCATGTTGCAGATAAGGGTAAGAAAATTATGGAGTAGGCGGAGGACACTGACAGGCGTATGAGCTAAGAAAGATGGGTTGCAAATGGAAGAACGCCAAGGAAAGAAGTTTTAAAGGAATAATCTATGATTTTGGATTTTGAGTATGTTTATAATTTAAGAATAATTTTTATAAATTTTGTGAATGTGTTTTTATTGTTTTCTTCCGCATTTGAAGCTTTTAAACATGTTATCAAAAATTTTTTTTAAGGGTTCGGCCTGCCGAAGATTTCCAATCGGCCTGCTGATCTTGTGGATTTTGAAAACCCCATTCTGCAAGGCCTCGGACGGCCTACCGATGGGTGACCTTCGGCCTGCCGGTTGAGTTCGGCCTGTCGGAGTTAAAAGTTTGGCCTGCCGGCCGAGCCGTGTTCAAAACAAAAATTTTATTTTTGTTTCAAAGGTCAATTTAATTTTAAATGATATTAGCAAACTACTTATACAATGTCTATGGAAAAGAAAATTGTTATAATTATAATTTCTTATAAATTGTATTTTAGTATATAAAAAAAAAAGTATGTAAAGATCATGGGAATGCTTTTCCAAACCATGATTTCAAATACACGTTATTAATTACAATAGTTTGCTTCAGTTAATGTTATAAAGAATGAATGTAACGACATCTGTGACGTCCGAAAAGGGGGCGTTACAGGAGATGTCATCTATCCATGATGTGTTCCATGTCTCGATGCTTAAAAAGTATGTCCCGGACCCTACGCACGTGATCAAACCACAAGTGATTGAGATAAGAGAAGATCTCAGCTATGAAGAGATGTCGGTCGAGATTTTAGATCGAAAAACTAAAACCTTAAGGAATAAAGAAATTCCATTGGTTAAAGTTTTGTGGCGAAATCACCAGGTAGAAGAAGCTACGTGGGAACGTGAGGATGATTTAAGGGCTAAGTATCCGCAATTGTTTTCAGTTTCGAGGACGAAACTCTTGTAAGGTGGGGAGAGTTGTAACGTCCGCCGTTTTCTTCTATGGACACTTATGTTAATTTAACGTTAGAATGTGATGTTTTAGTGCTATTATTATTTATGTTAAGTAAATTAACTTTTTATTAAAAAATGTCACAGGTGACGGCATGTGGGATCGATGTGCTCGGGATATTCATGTCGAAAATGATGAAAGTTTAAAGTAATTTTTTTCTAAAAGAGTTTTCAACTTGCCCTAAATTTATAATTTTTTTATGCTCTAGGGTTATGTATGCCTACAGTTATATTCTTGATAACGACATGAATGTTGTTGCATATTTCCTTATTTTTATAACATTTATGATGCTATGATTACATATGTAGTATTTTTATTATAATGGCATTAAGTAATTGGATAATATAAAATGTCTAAGAGAATAATGTGAAAATTAATATTTTTAGGTTATGGAAGTAATTAGTTTTGTTATATATAAGTAATTATATATTATAATTATATTATATTATATTATAATATTATATTATATTATATTATAAGTTTGTATATATATTAATTTAACTTATGTATATAAGAAAAGAAGAAGAAACGGTAGATCGCCATGAGAAAAAAAAATAAATTTGAAATATTTGGAATATTTTTTTAAAAAAAAAATTTTGCATGCATGGATCTTGGGACATGTTTATCAAATTGTGTCTAAATTTAAGTAGTCTATTTTATCAATAATGATAACAAGGATGAAAGTAACGATTATTGTGACGTCCGTAAAGGGGCGTTACAAGGCATCCATAAAGCTCAAAAGCTCATGTCTAGCAATCACATCAATGAGCTGATCTATGCGACATAGTGGGAAGCAGTCCTTGGGGTAGGCCTCGTTGAGGTCGGTGCAGTCAATACAGACACACCATTTTGCATTGGCCTTTTTGACGAGGACTACATTCGCTAGCCACTCTGGGTATGAGAATTCTCGAATAAACCCAGCCTTCAGGAACTTCTGACTTCCTTGTTGATAGCGGCATACCTCTTCGAGTTGAAAGCTCTTCGCTTTTGGATGATTGGTTTGCAATCAGGTTAGACGTTGATGTGATGGCAAATGACACTAGGGTCAATGCCGGGTATGTCTTTGTGGGACCATGCAAACACATCTCGATATTTCATCAGGAATTTTTCTAGGTCAGCTTGGACCTCAAGTTTCAACTGAGAACCAAGTTGGACTGTCCGATAAGAATGTTCAGGGTCCAAGTTATACGGCACCAAACACTCTACAAGGGTGGCTCTCACCTCTTCATTAAGAAGTTAGGGATCCATGTCAAACAGCATCTTCATGCCTGCTTAACAGGAAATGGTATCTCATCCACTTTGAAGATAGTCGAGACGCTCAAGTGTGGAGCTGAGGCTGCTTTCACTGCATACGCATAACAGGTCCTAGAATCCCCTTGCCGTGACTTGATTACCCCAACCCCACTCTCCGTTGGGAACTTTATGGCCAAATGATAGGTGGAGACCATTGCCTTCAATGCGTTCAAGGTCGGTCGACCTATGATGATATTGTACTAGGAGGGTTTGTTGATGACAAGGAAGTCAATGATTCGCATTACTCAAGTTTTCCCCTCTCCAAAGGTGACCGATAGGCTGACCTTTTTGATAGCTCAGATGCATTCTCTAGTGAAGCTGTATAGAGGTGCCTGGATTGGGATAAAAGTGGCGTTGCCGATCTTCAACTTGTCGTAGGCTTGTTTAAAAAGAATATCGACCAGACTACCATTGTCGACCAGCACCCGCCGGACAATATTGTTGGCAATTTGCAGTTCGCACACAAGGACGTCGTTGTGTGGGTGAAAGAGTTTATCTGCATCTTCCTCGATAAAAGTAATAGGGACATCTTGCTATCAGCAAATTTTTTGATGTGCTCAGACATGTTCATGAGGTCGCCCTTCTCGACCAGCCAACCTCTCAAGCATAGGCCCGCCGTCCACTCAAAGTGTCCTCAGTAACTGACCTTCTGCAAATTATATGCACAATATTAGGGGGTTCTAAGGTGTTTCCACTTTCGTTACATGGGCGGCTTTGAGTATCCTAGGCTGGCTGGTCATTTCCCCTAGCTACAGATTGGGAGTTAAGACTCGCTCAATAAACTCTCGCAAATGCTTGTTTTAGACTAGTCTTTCAATTTGGTCTTTGAGCTAAATGCAATTGCAGGTGTTGTGTCCTACATCCTTATGGAAGTTGTAGTACTTATTCTGATCCCTCTTAGTCTTATTCCCTTTCAGCTTGAGTGGATCGACCAGTAGATTTCTACTACTCACCTAAGCGAGCACCTCATCGATGCTGGCGACCAGGGCTGTGTAGCTTTGGAACTTCCCAATCGACACCTTAGACTTCTCGACCTTCTTTTCCTTCTTTTGTTTCTTATTCTGCCCGACACTCTGGTGCTCAGGTGTCGATTTTTGCTTCTTTTCCTTCTTGCTGCTGCTACTGCCACCTTCTTCTCAATGACTTTTCATGTATTCAGCCTCATCAATGTACCTTTGTGCGTAGTCAAGCATCTAAGAAAATGTGCTCAACTACTCAAAGGCAAGAAACCAGGTCAGTTTTTCATCCAAGAGACCCCTACAAAGGCATGCTTTAGGGTCTTGTCCTCGACTTGTCTGACCTCCAACACAGCTTAAGTAAACTGGTTTATGTAATCCCTAACATTCCCATCCCTCTACTTAATAGCATAGAGGTGAGTTATTTCTTTCCTTCTCGTCGTAGTAGCCTCAAATAGCTAGCGAAAGAAGTAATAGTGGCTGGTTTCATCTGCCTGAACCATTGCCAAGCAGGCCCAGTCAAGGTTAGCAAAAAAGCGTTGCATATGGCTGCATCGCTGGCGTTCTGTAGGAGCATGTGTCCTCGATAGAGCTCTACATGCTCGTCAATGTTGGTAGTTCCATCGTACGCTTTGATCTATGGGACCTTAAATTATGGCGGCATGGGGGCTCGCATAATGGCCTCTATGAACGGCAAGTCCAATGCGCCACCATCGTTAAGCCTAAATATGTCATTTTGGATTTGGTCGATCTGGTGCTACAGCTCTCAGAGCTAACGACTGTTGGTTTCTTTGGATAGTTCTACCCTATAGAGGGCTACACCCTTAGCCTTGTCGCCATGTCCAGGTTGTCAGTCTTGTTGAACTTCACCTTGATGCCCGAGCCGATCAAATACTGATGCTTAGGAACCTTGTGGTGATTGTCCTCGGCCACCTTGAGAACCAGGTCGGCTTTCTCAGACAAGCCTATTGTTAGCTAAGACTCCCCTTGTGGATCGTTTTGAGTGCTCAGAGTCAGCTTTGTTTGTTCTTTCAGATGCCAGTCCTGGTCGACCTCTGGCCTGGTTTGCCTAGGCTGGGGGAAGGAGGACAGGAGCCTGCTGACACTCTGTTGTTGTTGTGCAAGCTGCTACGTAAGTATCCGGACAACATTGGTGAGTTCTCGGATAGGATCTTGGGCAACTGGGTCATTTACTTGTTTGGCCCTAGCCACGTTGCCCTGACCCCAGACCAAGACCTGGTAGCCTAGGGATAGCCTTCAGGTCTGTCTAAGTTTTGGTTTCAGTTTCAAGCTTCTCCCTACCCCTCTTATCGGGCACACTCATCCCAGGTATTGCCTCATGTTACCATGCTTGGGTCACGAGCTAAGATGTGGTTGGTGATTTTTAGTGAAAATGTTGACGCTTACCAATGGATGGCAGCAAATCAACACCATATACGGTTATGCACGGTGGCTAGACAGTTCTTCCCTGCTCGCATCTGCCTGCTTGGAAATAACTGAAATAAAAGTAGGGACACTTTGGAGGTAAAAGGGGAACACCGGTTGGGTACTGGACAAGGGCTCTCGACGCTCAAGGTAGGTGCTGCTCGATAGAGAATAAGAGCTAGCTGGTTAGTTAGGAAGGAGCCTACTTGACTGAGCTACAGTAAATGCGCTCTATTTATAGGTTGCCACTTGGACCGTATGTTGGTGGGTTTTGCTTATGACTCATATGTCACATCAAGGCTTGTCAGATGCTAGGGGACAAGTATCATAGCCCCTGTCGGTGGATTAGTCTCCATCTGGCAGAGGGAAAATAGCCACTTGTCAGCTTCTTGTGGTGAAGCCTGCTTGTAGGTTATTACAATCCAACTCGAGCTGGTGTCTGACCCGAGGAGGCGATTGCTAGGATTGCGGCCTGGAGGGCCTTGAAGAGCACCTCGGATAGATGGGCCGAGCTTGAGTGGTTCAAGATTACGCTCCCAATAAGTTCTATCGAGCTTATTTGCCAACCACCAAGAAGAAGATCCTCGGCGGCAGGAGCCGAGCTCACCCTCAACACCCCATATTGCTTAGGATTCTTTGCCTCATTATCTTTATTAGCTTTTTCAAACTTATCATGTGCCTCCTCCAAAGGATGATTATTTTGATTATCAATGTCAAATGGCTTCATTAGTAGAAATTGTTAATTATACGATAGCTTATGGAAAAACGTCGTGTTAAGTGTAGAAAAAGTGTAGGGGTTTGCAAAAAATATAAAAACCATCGTGAAAGTAAGAGTTTCCAGGGCAGTATTTTACAACTGCAAATGTTCTAAATTCTCAAAACATTTCCTTTACCGCTAAAAGACTATTTATTACATACACATATCTTTGAGAGCATTGAATATTAGCACATCTCCTAAGCTCCAAATTTGCATCGAACTCAAACTGGGAGAGCCACTTGAATGATCAAATCTTTCATATACATAAACCAATTTTGCAGATTACCAAACCCCGATGACTTTAGTGTGGAAAGGATTGCTAACATCTAAGTCAAAGCTCGGTGATTGTTAATTCTTGATGACATGTGAACTGTGTGATTAGTCTGGTTTACCCATTAATAATAAAAGGTTTCTGAAACCAATTCATCCACGTGGGCTAATAATTCATATAAAAGCAAAGCATACATTTTTCGAAAATTTTTACTATGGTTCCACAAAGTTTTCAAAGGATGGAGGGTCATTGTACTATTTTCAATTCATTTAGCGTTCTTATGAGAAGCTTTTGACAATGGTCCATTTGTGGCTACTAAAGTAGTTGATTGCAAAGGTCTCCTGAAGAGCCTAAGGAACTAGACAAGGATGATAAAAGGAGTATGTAGTCATTAAATGCTAGAGCTATCAACATACTATATTAAATGTTGACAAGAATGACTTGAATATATTATAATCATGTAGTTCTATTCAAAGTGTTCGGCACAGTTTGAGGCAGCCTATGAAGGAACCAAAACATAAGCAGACTAAATTAACTATCTTTTCAATAATTATGAAATGTTTAAGAGTCTCGCTGGAATGTACATTAGATTTACACATATTGTAATGATTTGAAATGTTTCAGTAGATAATTTCCTACAGGTGAGTTGGTGAGCAAATGATGCAACAGAAGCATAAAAAAATTATAAAAAAAAAAACGAAAGATAAATTCCTCAAATTTGTTGATCCAATTAGAAATCGGAAAAATCCGTTGATTCAACCAGAATACCAAAACATAGAACTTGTATAAATTTATTGATTTACTTAGAATATCAGAAAAATAGGCATCACTAACTCATAAATTTTGCAAAATATTGAGAAAATTAGAAGCATAACGTTTAAAGAATGCTCCAAAACTTTTACCAATTAATTAAATTGAATTGAAAATACGATCCTAATGGCCTCTTTGAATAGAGAATTAGGGAAAAAAAATAATGGAATGTAAAACCTACCTAAAATTGAAAGTTCGAATAAAGGAAACTAGCCTATTGAAAATGAAATGAAAAGAGAAAATTATCCTAATGCATTACCGAAATAACTCCATCTAATAAAGGAAGGAAATTCAAATTAATAAAAGGTAATTTAATTTCAAAAAATATGCAATCTGATTGGTTGCATGATCCGCATGTCGCAATTGAAATCAACTAAGTTGGGCTGATGCAAATTCGGCCTCACATTTCGTAAGCCAATGGGTTGGATTCAGGTAACCAATAGATTACTTTCCCATGTGCACGATGTTGCGGTCGGATTTGGAGAAGTCAGCAGTAGCCTAGGTCAAAGGCCCGGTCTCATGACCAGGTGAAAGGACACCCTGCGAAGTGTAACGATTGAAACGAGCCAACCTTGTAAGAAGCCACCCTAGTGCTCATCATGTTTCGTGCAGTTAAGATGCACTTAGCTCATCCGATTGTGTTGTTAGTACCAACTCTTAAGTCATTACAGTTGAGGTGTTTGTTTTGTCCCAAATTATCGACTTAAAGCCAATAACTGTAATAAGGGAGTTGCAACCCACCACGTGGGTGGTTATATGAAGGATACACTACTAAAAATTTCCACAACGGTTAAAAAATCATGGAATACACGTCGTCATGATAGTAGAAAGGGTTTCTAAGATAGCTTTTAAACTCCGTAGAATGAAGATTTATATCCAGTATTACTGATTTGTGGGTCACTACTGTGATGGTTTTCGAAGTAAACCGTTGTGATAATTGATTGACAATTGCCACAACAGTTTTATTTAAAAAAAGTCATGATATATACATTTTTTACTACAGTTTTAAATACAATATGTCGTAAAAAAATTGGTAATTTTTACAACTTTCACTATGGTTTTGTAAGAAATTGTCATTATATAACTCTTCTACGATGGTTTTTGTATCAAACTGTTGTGGAAAATTGGTCAAAAGTAAAAACAAAAAAATCCTATTTTTCCTATTGGATGGCCAATCCTATGTGCTATCTGTTACTATAAGGCCTTCACCGCAAAATCATATATTTACATTGAATTAAAATATTTTTTCTACACATAGTCAAATATACAAAGTTTCCATTCTACTAACTATACCTAAGATACCTAGTTAAAGAATGTAACCACTCAACTCTAACCTCATGTATGTTGTCATTCATATTAAATTCCTCTTTTGAAAGCGTGAATAAACTATTATTAATAAAAATCATGTCTTGCATGTAGCATAAAATAAAAAGACACATTTAATATTGCCTTGTTGCTTGGGACACTTGCGGCAGGTGTTATAGTATAATTTCTCTCACAATGCTTGACATAAAAGAGTGACAATCGAGGGACATCGTTGGGTGCTTTCTGATATCATCATATCTATCCCTAGCAACACTTGAGATAAGTTTCAAAGATATGAAGCCGAATCGTTGAGCTAAGCCTCCACGTTCACATCACAATGCATGGTCTTATTTCAATAACAATACAAGCTACCTGATTTTAAAAAAGTAAAAATTAATGATAAATATATTACTTCAGGTATATCATTATGTAGTTCACTTCAATTTTTTCAAAGTTGATGAAATAATAAATGTCTTTGTATCCAACATATATAGGCATGTCAATACTTGTCGGTGTCGGGCAATTAACCTCCAATCTTCCTTGCATGACACTATTCACATATAAAGCTATCAACTTAAATCAATTGGGAATTGATGTGAACTCAAATAAAGGCAAGAGCTCATTCGTAACAGGTTAAGAATCCCCAGTGGGTTATTGCTTAATTGCTCAACGTTGTTCTAACTCAAGTTGTAACTTTCTTGGTTTTCTAATACCTTTTTTTTTTTTTTTTGACATTTTTTTCTATCATCGCCTTTTTTTTAAAACTTTAATTAAGCTTTTTGGCCAGGCAATGAAACTTCCGATGGCTTCACTCACAATTGTTGTCTCCATTTTTGGAAAAAAGGTTTTTTTTTTTTTTTTTGCTTTGATTTTAGGTGTAAGAATGTTAACACGCATGTTTCTCTCCTTTAGGAGTCTTCCTTAGGCTATATTAGTCAAAGGACTTTCCATCTACTCTCTTCCCATCGCAACAAGCACATATTCACCATTAATAGGATCATCAAGAAGGAGTATGCAGTTTTGATGTTTTATGGGCCCTCCATCATAAGACGACACTGGAGCTTATTTTTCGTAAATGATGCAGCTAGTGTTGAAGCTATTGTGTTGATCAACGATTGCTGGGACATTCTCAACCATTGATCTGGCACCTTGTCGTGCAACTGGTGTTTGCATAATATTCCACAGTTCTACAACTTCGTATCACAAATTTAATACTTCGGAATTAACTTTTGAATTTGGTTGAATGTCAAAGAATGGAGACAGCTTCATAAACTTAGATTGACCATGAATGGATCTAAATGTTCCGATTGTCCCAACGTCCTCGTCAATATGTCATCCTCACCAACGGATTCAAAGGAGCTTGAGTTTGCTGTTCTTTGTATTCATCTTGTAAAGTAATAACAAGTTGTTCTTAATATGTTTCAAAAAGTTAAGTATGAATCAAGGAATTGAATTTAATAAATTTACTATTGATTGGCCAATTGGTGCAAATGATAGATCTTTAAATTATCCATCAGGATATTGGCACAATTTGATCCATAACTCCTCTCTTAGTGGTTGCAGTCGAGTCTCTACATTCTTATTTTGCTAGATCAGTAAAACATTAATAATGGAATCATTGATATATGTAATAGTGATATATTAAAGTACCATTTTTCACCCAAGTTCTCTATATTCGCTTTAGCTTGTCCTTGAGTGTATTCATTTTGTGCTTTTATTTCACTTGCATATGCTGATAATAATAGTTGGAATTTATCGGAATGCCGATACTTGACAAATTTGATCCAATCTTGATCGGATATAAGGGGGAGTAATATATTATTGTAAGAGGCCGCTTCCACATTTTTTAAACCTAAAGGTTGGGCTCTTCAAAAGTGATATAGAAGTCGGATCTAAACCCACTTACTGGTACACTGTAAAGCTTCAAAGCATATTTTCTATACCATTCCTCTACAATGAAATGTGTATAGATCTCTCTCCAAATAACATCTTTATTTTTTCTAAGCCTGTAGTTCTCAAATCACGCATCCATAAAGAAAAATACTTTCGACTAAGTATCCAATCTAGCTACTTAATTTATCTCCCAGTGCGCCTTCCACTTGGCCTTTTTCATCAAAAGTAACTTCAATTCTTAATCCCTTTACCCTTATCCTATGGACTTTTATCAATAAAGTCGCTCTCTACTCACTATCAACTTTAAGATTGAATTTCGTTTTTCTTTGGGGGTTCCTCAACTTCTTTCCTTTTCTATGTTGGGATGAAAATGTCATATTCTCTTCAAGCTCTTGCAATATTTTTAATTAATCTAAGCTAAATCCTCATTCAAAACAATCCTATATTCAAAATAACAATCACATATACCAAATTACTATCACCACAGTAATCACATAAACTTAAAATATATTCAATGTCACCATAACAATTTCATGCTAACACTAATTAGAGAACAATATAAAGCTGCTCCAACTAATATGGTTAGAGACCAATCTACTTTCTAAATTTTGAACGTCTTAATTTTGTAGCGAATAATTTGTCAAACTTGCAGACATGATTCTTTTCTATAATAGGCATAATAAAGTTAAGCATATCAAATTGAAACATGAATGCCTCGAGAATCATCTCATGGATGGAACTACCATGAAGTAGTTGTGAAGAAAGAAAAGTATCTTGAATCTCTACTTAAAACTTCTCCTTAACGTTGACTATGCTAAAATCGGATATCAACTCTTCTTTTTCATCTTATTTAATTTGTCACATAGTGGACAAAAACAATTTCTTGATGGTCATATTCTTCGTCATTTTCATCAAAGATTGGACCAAAATTAACTCTTTCGTAGTCATTGTCTTGGAATGAGGTTAAGGTCGCCATCACAAATTAATCATTACGATTCTACGTTGGGGTAACATTGAAAATTGGCATATTGAGTTTCTTCATAATGATTGAACATCACGTTGCAAAAGAGAAAACTAAATTGTCTGAACTTGTCATTGGAGAAGGGAAATGCTTCAAGACTGAAGTTGATGGGTGTGGCGGCATGAACAATGGAATTGCAAAGGGATGACATGACAAATTGGTATAGGACCATTTCATCTCTATTACGAATTCATGTAGCAGAAGTGTAAGAAAAATTAAACAAAAAAATATAAATATCCGTTGATTCGATTAGAATACTGGATAACTCCATTGATTTGATTAGAATACGTACGAAAAGACAGGGCTTGTATAAACTTATTGATTCATCAATTAATTTCACGGACTACCAAGAAAATTGGAAACATAAGTTGAGGGAATTCTCTAAAACTTTTATAAGAAAATGAACTAAACTGAAAATACAATCCTAGAAAGTTTTTAAATACATAATCAAAAGGTAAAATATCACGCCCCGGAGTACAGGAGGTGACATGGTGATTTAATTAAGTTAATTAAGTAGAAACTTAGTCAAAACATGGGTCTAAGAATTAAGAAATTATCTATAAAAAAGGTGATAATTTTAAAACCCTTTTTAAGGCAAGCAGTTATAATATTTTAACAAATAAGAATAACAAAATCAACAACGAGGAAATGAAAATTTAGAAATTAGGAAAAACAAGAATTGTTTCCACTAATCTACATCTTATGCACACACATAGTACGGACAATATTAAATGACAACCACAGTCTAAAGTAAAGATAAAGTGAAATAATACATACCTTGATTTTATTTCTTAAATAACCTACTTGATTCTTCTACTATTCGAATGTCTTGTCTGTGGACTCCTCTCCAATCCTAAGCTGAACTCCACCTAGAGGGAAAAAGATTTTAAAACAAATAAAAGATGAGTGAAGGGGTCAGTAGGACTGCATCTTAAAACAGATAAATAATTTAAATAAAACTTCACCTTAGGAAACAAAGTTAAATAAATAAATTCATTTAAATAGATTTTATTGAAAACAGTTTGTCCAAAAAGTACCTTTTATCTTTTCTGGGCAAACCATAATATTCACCACCGAAGTGGCCTAGATGAGTTTTAGGACCTACCTCCAAGGTCGCGCTCTACACGACCCGATCTTTGAATTTGGCATCATGCCCTTCTATGTATTTCTATAGTTATTAAAATCTCTTTTTACCAAGTATTCTCATTTACATTCATTATGAGGTTTATTATGAAAATCTCCTCAGTCTACTGTTTACAAAAACAGTCAATGAAATCCCTTTTCAAACAATCATTGAAAATATTTTTAATGAAAATCCTTTTTAAGCCAAAATCATTTTTTCAAAACTAGGTTACCAAGAAGAGGGTAGAGGTCCTAACTCAATACTTGTGCCGGTGTTCCGCACCACAATCCCGATCCGCTACGCAGAACCACGAACAACCTTAAATGTATAATAACTAAGTTTATCAATATCTAGCTTAAGATATTCTATATCATTAAAGTGTCTCATGGTGTCCTAGTGTGCCATTTAAGTTTATAAGATCATTTTACAAGGTTGAAATCTCAATCGGGGTCAAAAATGGTAAAAACGGGTGAAAAGTAACAAAATTTCATCATGCCCAGTCCGCCTATCAGTTGCGCTAGTTCAATTGGCTGAACTTTTTCAGGTTTAGCCTACCAGTTGTATGAATTTGGCCTATCGAACTCATGAATCTAGCCTACTGAACATGAACTTCGGCCTACCGATCTGAAAAAATTCTAGAATTTTTCAAGCATGGGTTCTCGGCCTTCCGAGCCCAAATCTTGAATTGCAACTTATTTTCTCACATCCTAGGCATGGATAATGATCATAGTTGATGGAAAAACATAGTAGATTATGTTTTAATGCCTTAAAACAAGTTTTACACAAAAATTTCAAAAAATCCCAAAAATAGAGAAAAAAGGAGAAAAATAAAAATCTTGATTTAAATCCGTTTTTGTTTGTATACAAAGCTTAAATTCTAGTCATTCTAAGTTCTTCCAACTAGGATTGAAGGTTTTTTAAGTTCAAATAAGCTTATATTTCAAAATACAAGAAAATTTGAAAAATTGAAAAAGTTTTGAAAATATAAAAAATAACCTTGGATTAAGCTTTAAATCATGTTTTTGGTTGCTCAATCATGTTTCTAAGCCTCCAATCCACTAATCCGAAGCTTGGGCTTGATTTTTGATTCAAAAATTTGAGAGAAAAAAAGAGAGACAGAGGAAGAGAGGGAGAGAACGAGAGAAAGAGAGTGAGTGAAAGAGAGTTGAGTGAAGGAGAGGAGAGAGTGAGCATAAATAGAGGAAAAGAGAGCAGTGTAAGAAGGGAAACCATGTCCCGCACATGGTTTTCCTTCGAGGGATCTGTTTGTCATTTGACAAATTGTTTTGTTTCAAAATTTAAAATAACAAATAAAAATAAGTTATAATAATTAAAAATCATCAAAATAATAAAAAACAACATTAATTTTAGAAATTCCACAAAATGTTCAAATTAAGTTTAAAATACTCATTATGGCACACTAATCCACCATTTTACTCACTAATAACATCTAATTTATTTCGGAGCTTTACATAAAACCTATTTAAAATTAAAAATTCAAAAACCAAAATAATGGAAAAAAAAGAAACTATCCTAACTTATTACAAAAATAACTTTATCTAATAGAGGAATGAAGTTAAAATTAATAAAAGTAACTTTAATATTGAAAATCATTTAATTAAATTAATTGCATGGCTTAATCTGCAAGTTGGAATTCAAACCAACTAAACTGGGTTAGTGCAATTTGGACTGTACATCTATTAATCCATTGAGTTGGATTTAGGTAACCCTATGGATTACTTCCACATGTACATGGTGCATCAAGAAGATTGCCTAATCTATACATATATCTTGGCATATATGAGGACAGCATTGGAAGAGGTCAAGGATCTCACAAACAATAGAAGAACTTATTGGTTCTCTAGTAAATCATGAGATCACAAGAAGGCAAAGTCGAGAAGAAGAATACACTAAGAAGAAAATAATTGCTTTGAAGAAATCAATTCCTGAAAAAGAAAAAAAAGAAAAGAAAAAGATGCATCATAATTAAAACTAGACAAAGAAGAAAAGAAAAAGAAAAAGATGATGCATCTTCCAATTAAAAGTGTTTTTGACATAATGTTCATATTTGCTAAGAAATGCAAGGATTCTGCTAGAGATCCAATTAAAGCAAAATATTCAAGAAGGATAAAGAAAAAAGAAAAAAAATAAAAAGGGATGAAATTATTTGTTTTGATTGCAAGGAAGTGGAACATAAAAGGCTAGATTTTGAGCTTAGGAAGAAGAGTAGGAAGAATGGAAGTAAGAATTTAGAATTGAAAAGGAGGTCTCCAAGCTACTCGTAATGAACTTGATATTGAAAAATCTGATAAGGGTCATGAAAAATGGCCAATATGTGTTCTATAGTATTTTATGATACTATAACTTTGTCTAACGCTATAAATGAGAAATGTATTGATTTTAAAAATGCATTTTCAAGAAGATTCTATTACTTTGTAAGAAATGGAGGCTTTAAAGAATAAAAAATAAAAGCTTATGTGGTCACAAATTTTTTAACGACCTAAATTTTATAGTCGCAAGATATTTGTGGACTTTTTTCTCATCATTTTTTGAAATATATATATGTGAAAAATTTGCACAAAATGCTATACTTTATCAATAAAATATGCCTTATATATTTAGTGTTAATTAAAATATATCCAATCTTTAGATGTAGGTAATAATCCAGCAAAAAATAAAATAATATCTAAGAAACATACTTACACTTGCACATGCATATAGTAAAAATGGTCTATACAAGTAAAACTTATATAGTAATCATAGTCCTACACTAAGCAAAAATATCCAAGTAATAGGAGTAGGCGGCAACAGGGGTAATGTATCATCCGATCATAGGAAAATAGGTCCTGGATGATTTGATGACGAATTAACATAATTTTAAATTAGGTCATTTCCTTGTTTCATATGTGCCGCTATGTGTGATATATGGTGTTCATGTTGGTCACATGCCTATTCTTAAAGAATTTTATTTGATTATTAAATTTCTTTTAAGTTTGTTGGTATATTGTGTTAGACATGGTGCCCTAAGAACTAAATAATGTTATAAGCTTTTGGAGACATTTTATCAATAAAGAGTTTATTTTTTTGTTATTCATATATGAAATATTGTTCTCTTTATGTTCATTATTGTTGAATGCATGATAAGCAAACAAAAGTCTAAGGCTGTCTATCTAAACCTTTAAGATCTTGCATATGATGGACAAATTATGCAAAATACGTGAATCTTAAAGGTGATCGTCTAAATGATAAGATCCATAATCGAAGGAATACAGTTATGTGCTTTATTTATGTTAAGATTGTTATATTGTCTATATTCTCAATGAGAAATAACTTGTCTTGGTCATCGAAGTAGGACTTTGTGAGTAGAAACATTAGTATATTATCATAAGTGTATTAGATTAGGACAAAAAGTTGAATTGACTTGATTAATAATTCTGTTTGTTTAATCAATTCACTTTAGACAATCATATTTATTATTTCTTAATCCTAAATAAAACAATGGGCCCGTATTCTTGACTTATGTCTTTTGATATACCAAAGGGTGACATCTTGATTTGATGATGGTACACATACCGGTACATTAGAGGCGTGACTCTTGATTGATGTAGACTCATTGTTCATAGATATGGAATCCATAGCTCTTTTGTAGAGTAAATGATATTTTATTATAGGCATTATTATATAATTAAAAAACTGGAGCGCTCAACTATATAGATATATAGGTGTAACCGAACGGTATACTATTTATGAATAGTAAGTATTCCAATGGTGAGATAACAAAACATAAAATAAAAATAATAGAGAAGGTAAAATAGAATTTATCCTTAAGCCGATTATAAATATTCTATGGGGATATTACACATTATGATATGTCATGGATGCTTAGCTTATTAGAGCTTGGTAAATTTATAGAGTTTGAGAGTACAACTCTGAGCTTTTAATGGAGTAACGTTAGAGTTAATAATTATAAAATATGTATCTGGGATATGTTATTTTATAATTATAGGAGCTATATTCAATGGCAAAACTTACTTGGCTAAACCAGTTGAACATAACAGAAATCCTTACGCTTACATAGAGGTTATGGAGGATGTTGATTCAAAAGTTTTGGACAAAAGCTATGAAGACTGAAATGAAGTCTATGGAGATTAATCAAGTCTAGGAACATGTAGACGTTCTTGAAGGGGTAAAACCTATAAGATGTAACTAGATCTACAAGAGAAAAAGAAAGGCAAATGAGAAAGTCAAACCTATAAGGCCATACTGGTAGCAAAGGGATACATGCAAAAGGAAGGAACTGATTAAAATTAAACCTTTTTGCCTATAACCATGCTTAAGTCCATCCACATTCTCTTGTCCATATCTACTACTTTCAACTACGAGATTTGGCAAGTAGATGTCAAGAAGGTCTTTCTAAATGGCTATCTTAATTAGTCTATATATACGGTGTAGCCAGATGGGTTCAACACTAAGGGTCAAGAGAGTAAGGTCTGTAAGCTACTAAAGTCAATTTATGGACTTAAGTAAGCTTTATGTTCTTAAAACATAAGATTTGATCAAGTGATTAAGACATATGGGTTTGAACAAAACGTGGACGAGCCATGTGTTTACAAGCACATTAAAGATGGGAAGGTGGTTTTTCTACTGCTTTATGTAGATAACATTATGCTAATTGGCAATGATGTTGGGGCATTGTCATTAGTCAAATTATGATTGACCAAGCAGTTTGACATGAAGGATTTGGGTGAAGCTAATTATGTTCTAGGTATCTAAATTGTTTGGGAAATGATAGCTTTATCCCAAGCTACATACATAGATAAAATTCTCGAGAAGTATGTAATGCAAAATTCTAAGAAAGGTAGGCAACCATCTAGGTCTGGAATTACTCTTTTTAGAAAAGACTCTCTAAAGTTTGATGAAGAAAGTGAATATATGAAGAAGGTGCCTTATGCTTTGGCAGTGGGTTGTCTCATGTATACTTTGCTTTACACATGATCGGATATTATTATGCAGTTGGAATAGTAAGTCAAGCATATTTTCAAGTACTTGATAAAGACTAGAGGTTATATGCTAGTGTATTCTGGTGAGGATCTAAGACCTTTTGGATACATTGATTTAGATTTCCAATCCTATCTAAATTCGAGAAGATCGACTTTTGGTTTAGTTTTTACTCTAGGTAGAGGTGCCATTGTTTGGAGAAGTTTCAAGCAAGATTGCAGTTTGAATTTAGCTATAGAGGCTGAGTATGGGGTAGCTAGTGATGCTTCAAAAGAAGCAGTGTGGCTCTGTAAGTTCTTTGGGGATTTTGAGGTAGTTCTTGGCATGGATAAGACGATATTGTTGTATTATGATAACACTATAATGATAGCAAATGCTAAGGAACCAAGATTTCACAAGAAGAGTAAGTATATACATTGGAAGTATTGTGTGATAAAGGACTTTGTTGAGGGAGGACATGTTGCAGTATGTAAGATCGCGTTTGAGGACAATATAACTGATCCTTTCATGAAGACACCAGCTATGAGAGTTTTTGAGAAGCATGTAGAGGCTATGGGGATGTAAGACATATCATATTTACTCACTTAGGGCAAGTAGGAGATTGTTAAACATGGTGCCCTAAGGACTAAATGATGTAATAAGTTCTTGGAGACGTTTTACCAATGAAGAGTTATTTATTTATTATTCATATATCAAATGTTGTCCTCTTTATGTTCATTATTGTCCTTTTTATGTTCATTATTGTTCAATGTATGATAAGTAAATAAAAGTCTAGGGCTGTCAATTTAAACCTTTAAGATCGTGCATATGATGGGCAGATTATGCAGAAAACATGAATCTTAAAGGTGATTATCTAAATGATAAGTTCCGCAATCAAGGAATAAAGTTTGGTACTTTATTCATGTTAAGACTGTTATGTTGTCTGCATCTTTAACGAGAGATGACTATTCTTGGTCATCGAAGTAGGACTCCGCTAGTAGAAACATTGGTATATTGTCATAGTGATGATATATAGCATCAAGACAAAAAGTTGAATTGATTCGATTAATAATTTTGTTTGTTTCATCAATTCACTTTAGACAATCATATATGTTATACATTAATCCTAAAATGAACAATAGGCCCGTATTCTTGACTTATGTCTTTTGGTATAACAAAGGGTGACATCCTGATTTAATGATGGCATGCATACTAGTACATTGGAGGCGTGACTCTTGATTGACGTAGACTCGTTGTTTATAGATATGAAATCTATAGCTATTTGGTAGAGTTAATGCTTTTTTTTTATAGGCATTATTATGCAATTGGAAGATTGGAACACTCAACTATTTGGATACATAGGTGTAACCAAATGGTACACTATTTATAATAGTAAGTATTCTAATTGTGAGTCAATGAAACATAGGATAAAAATAATTAGGAAGGTAAAACAGAATTTATCATTAAGCCGATTATGAATATCCTATGGAGATGTTATACATTATAATATTTCATGGACGGTTAGCTTATTGGATGTTTGTAATTTTATATAATTCGAGCGTACAGCTTTAAGCTTTTAATGGAGTAGTGTTATAGTTGATAATTATAAAATATGTATATGGAATATGTTATTTTCTAATTATAGGAGCTTGATTTATATATATCCATCGAGTTTCCTATGCTAACTCATAATAAATCTTGGAACGATATAGTGTGTTTTTCCTATATATTGGTAACTTGTGTTAATTATTAGATTGGTTGAAATTCGATAAGAGTGAATTTAATAATTCATGTTAGTTTATCGGTTGAATTAATTTTGTAAATTAATTCAAGATAAATATGTTTAATTATTTGGATAATATTTTATTTACTATGAGATTATTGTATATGACTTTTTAATAAGATAACTTCTCTATTGGGTTATTTAAATTAAAATTGAGGCTTTGTCTAAGATTCCTGTGTGAAAATAAGATATTTTGAGGATTCCAGATTATTGTTCGGTTGGCAGGCCCATGAATAAGTTCAACAGGCCGATGGAGCTGGTTCGGCAGGCCGATCTCCCAAATCGACATGCTAAACATGAGATAATTAAGTTATGCATTTTTCATCACAAGTTGATCCAAACTTGAATTTTGAAGCCTAATTTGATAAAGGGAGTGAGTTTTCTTTGTTATTTAGATCATTTGAGAAGCAAAGAGTGAGTACTCTAGTGAGAGAAACTTTGAAACTCCCTAAGAGCTATTGTTCAACATCAAGAATCTTAGCTCTAGGTATTCTTAAGTGGTTAGAAGGATAGTCACCGAAGGAAAAGCTGTACGATGTGTGACCACTTACACTCCAATTATGGATAGAGAATAGCAAAAAAGACCAGTTGGTAGAGGCTTATTTGGAATGTTCTTCTCTACATAGTTTTTCAACAGTCTTTGGTATACAAAAGAGATACGTAAGATCTATCATTAATATATGTGTTTAGCATGTTAAACTTATATTTTTAAAAAAACTCTGATTTAAAATTTTTAAATTCCACTGCGTATTATTTTTCCAACATATCGACTATCTAGAACTACTACTTAGTTACTTCTTTTAGGGAAAATAGTCCATATAGCGTTCAAAATCATACCTTTCTCGCCAAGACCTATAACTAAACTTTATTTAGTGCGGAAGTTTAGAATGGCATAGTTTAGAACTTTATGTTTTGAATTGTGAGTTCTAAAAAATGTAGTTTAAATTGAAGTTTTAAACTGATATTGGAAATATGAAGATTTAAAACAAGTATAGTGGTTGGTAAAGGTGTAAAACAAGAACGATGTTTCGAAAACTATAGTTTATAATTAAAACAAATGACAATGTTTTTTACTATAGAAAATAGTTCAAACTGTAACGGCTTGAGAGTGGGAGAAGAGAACAAAGTTTGGATTGCGAATGTTTTGGCCAATTTAAAACTATATCTATAGTTTGAACTAGCCTTAATTATTACTCTATCAAACACTAGTTTAAACCGTCTTCATGGTTTGAACTAGCCTAAATCTATGCATAAAATGCCATATAAAATTTTAGCCTAAATCTATGCATAAAATGCCATATAAAATTTTTCACTTCTTCATCAAAATTAAAGCTTGGAGCCCTTTAAAAGCTTACCAAGTCATTGATCGTGTGTCTCGAGCACTTATTTTGAATTTTTTAACTGGTATATATATAAGCATTCAAATTACATATATAATAAATATAGTGATTGCCATTGAATTATTCTTCATATGAAAAATTCATATATTTTTGGTGTATTTTTCTCTAACTTACGCTAAAAATTGAGGCCGTGATGTTGTGAAATAAAAATTAACATTTCAAGATAGTGCACCCAGTACCATGTAATGCCTGGGCATTGGGTTGCCTAGGCACCAAAGGGTAGCACCGCGGCATCTAGTTAACAAAAGCACGAATTTCATGTTGTTTCATACCAGTGTGTCCATTAGTTGTATGCTTTCATACAAACCAACATTCCTATTAGCAATAGACATATATATTGTAATAATCATTCTGATACATAAAGTAATGCCTTCATAAATGAAGAGGCACCTGTATGTGAATGGTTGCATATGCTGCAACAATCTTATTAGTTTCTAAAATGGTACCATATGATTATTAAATCTCTAGAATAATTTACAGATTTCATTTATTGTTTTGGAATGCAATATTATTGCTATGTATTGTGTTCAAAGGTTAGTTGTATCTTGAGGCTAATTTGTCATTAAACTCGTTAACAAACTTTGAGAAGTGAGGGCTAGATAGAATCTTTAAAGAAAGTATTCATTACATGTCCCAAACCCATCCATATTTCAATAAATTCAAGCCTTTCTTGCTCTATGCACATAGACAATAACAATCTTGAAGGTTTTATTCTAATATGATGGAGGTTGATAAGAACATGGCCTCTTTTAGCCTAAATGTTCAACTTGATCGTTTTGATAGCATAAACTTCATTCGCTGGAAGGAAAAATTGTTCTTCCTAGTCACCATGCTCAAGATCACCTATGTAATTGATCTCAAGATCACCATGCCACATTCGGAACCAAAGGAGGATGATTCCAACCAAGTAAAGACTGTTAGGAAGAAATATGAAGGTGGTAAGGTTATGTGCTAGAGACACATACTCAAAACTCTTTCAAATAGGCTCTATGATCTTTACAACACAATGAAGTCTCTAGTAGAGATGTGGAACGTTCTCTAAAATAAGTATAAAACTGAGAAGGAAGGTACAGACAAATTCGTAATTCTAAAATTTTTTGAATTTACTATGGTTGATACAAAGTCCATTCTTGATCAAATATGTGAATTACAAATTATTGTCAAGAAGCTTCATGACGTAAATGTAGAAATTTCAAAATCATTTTAAGTGGGGACCATTATTGCAAAACTACCCCAAAGTTGGAATGGTTGTAGAAAAAAACTTCTTCATAAAAGAGATGACATAACCTTAGAGGAATTATAAAAACACTTAAGGATTAAAGAGGAGACTAAGTCTCATGATCCTAAGGGCAAGATTTTGGATTCTTCCAAAGTTAATATTGCCAAGGCTATTAAGTTTTTGAAGAACTTCAAAGTCAATAATGACATGAAGTTCAAGAAGTCTAGTAATAGCTCAAAAAAGTTTTTTGGAAGTTGCTTTTTTATGGAAAGAAGGGCCATCGCCAAAATGACTATAGGTACAAGAAGAAGAAGGAAGAAGTAAACTCTAGCAAAACCAATCTTGTTAAAGAGAAACCTAAAGAAATATGTGCTATTATCTCAGGGATACAGATTGACATGATTACCAAAACCATCATGTTGCAACAAAGTCCTACTATTGGTGGCTTGACTCTAATGCCACTATTCATGTTTGCAATGACAAGAACAAGTTCTTATCATATACATTGAAAAAAATAAGAACAAACAGTTCTCATAAGGAACCATGATGTAGCGGTGGTTGCCTAGAAAGGTGTGGTAGAGATCAACTATACTTCTGGAAAGAAAGTTACCTTGAACTATTTCTTCTATGCTCCTAATATTACGAAGAACCTTGTATCCACAAGTCTAATGTGTAAAAAGGGGCTTAAGATTATACATAAGGGCAATACTAGTATTGTATTTAAGAATGTAGCTTTTGTGAAAAGGGATATTCTTATGATGGCATGTACAAACTTAATATAAATAACAATAAAGTTATGAATTATGCTTATATGGTTGATTCGTTTGATGTTTGGCATGCTCATTTAACGCACTTAAATTTTAGATCTTTGAAATACGTGTCTAAACATGGCTTGATGAATTGCAAAGATGAAAAGCATGATAAGTGTGAGTTTGTATACAAGCAAAGATGACTAAGAAACCTTTTTCCTGAAGCCGAATGAAACACTCAAATATTAGATTTAATTTATATTGATATTTATGAGTATAATGGAATTTTGATAAGAGGAGGAAGACGATACTTTATCACTTTTATTAATGATTGTTCTAACTATACTTATGTGCACTTGTTTAGAACAATAGATGAAGCCTTAGATAAGTTTAAACTTTTCAAGTTTGAAGTTCAGAACCAAAAAGATAAAAAGGTCAAAATGGTTAGAAGTGATAGAGATGGGAATATTTCTCTAATGAGTCTAATGCCTTTTGTGAAGAGCATGGTATTATTCATCAAAAGTTAACCTCTTTTACTCCTTAACAAAATAATTTAGTTAAAAAATAATAAGATCCTTATGGATATGATTAACTCTATGCTTCTCAATACTGAATTGCCAAATAATTTATAGGGGAAAGCTTTACTTACTACATGTCATATTCATAATAGGATTATATCTATGATAACATAAGTATCTTCATATGAAATATAGAAAGGAAGAAAACCAAACTTGATGTATTTAAAAGTGTGTGGCAGTTTAGCCTTCTATAAAGTGTATAACCCTAAATCATTAAAGTTATGTATAAGTGGAATTAAATATATTTCTATAGGGTATGTTGAAAATTCCAAGGCATATAGATTGTTGAATCTAGATTCTAATGTAATTGTGGAATCACATGATATTGAATTTTTGTCATACCACTGAATTGGAATATAATGTTGATCAACTATGTGACTATACTCCTTGTGTCTCTACTAATAATAAAAGGAAAGAGTCTATGACATTTTCGGATCGAGAAGAAGTCAATAAGAAAGAAAAGAGTTTAGCATCGAATTGTATTTCACCTCAGCTTAAAACCTTCTTGGTTGAAGGAGATAGAAATGGTGTATTTAATAAAATACTTTTGTGCTAAATATTGAGGAAAATCCAAAGACATTTAGTGAAGCCATGTCATCTAGAGATGCTTCTTTTTGGAGAGAGGCTGTAAATGACTTCTGGATACAATTATGTGAAATCAAACTTGGGTCTTAGTTGATCTCCTTTTAGGATTAAGACTGATAAGCAACAAATGGTCTTTTAGAAGAAAGTACAACACCGACAAGTTTATACAAACTTTCAAGGGTAGATTGGTAACCAAGGGTTTTAAACAAAAACATGGTATAGACTACTTCGATACATATGCTAAGGTAGTTAGATTGACATCCATTAGAGTGTTTTTTAAAATTGCTTTAATATATAATTTTCATTTTCACCAAATCGATTCAAAGATAGCTTTTTTAAATGGCGATCTTGATGAAGATATCAATATCGAACAACCTGAGGGGTTTGTATTGCCTAGAAATAAGACTAAGGTTTGCAAGTTGGTCAAGTTGTTTTATAGATTAAAGCTAGCACCAAACCAATGGCATAGGAAATTTAATTATGTTATTTTATCTCATGGTTTTGAGCATAATAATGCGGATAAATGCATATATTCTAGATTTACAAATGAATTTGGTATGATCATATATTTATATGTTGATGACTTACTTATACTTGGAACAAACATATAAGGGATAAATGATACTAAGAAGTATCTAACTTCACAACTTAAGATGAAAGATTTTGCTAAGATAGATACTATCTTAGGTGTGAAAATAAAGAAGCATAGTGGTGGTTAATCGTTGTGTCAATCTCATTAAATTAAGAAGGTGCTATTCAAATTCAATATTTGAAGTTTAAAGAAGCTAATGCCCTATATGACTCTAGTATTAAATTACTAAATAATGCTGGTTGACCATTAGCAAAGCTAGAACATACTAGTGTGATTGGTATCTTGTTGTATGCTATGCATTGTACAATGCCAGACATTGGTTTTGCCACTATGCAAAATGTTAAGGTTCACAAGTAACCTAAGTGTTGAATATTGGAATGTAATTGGAATGATATTTGGTTATCTTAGAGGAACCATTAATTTGAATTTATTTTATAATGACTATCCAACCGTACTAGAAGGGAACTCGGATATTAGTTAAATAATAAATGCAAGTGATAATAAATTCACACTGGTTGGAATTTCATAATTGTGTGAGGAGCCGTGTCTTGGACTTTTAAGAAACAAACATACATAACTTACTTAATGATAGAAAATGAGTTTATAGTGCTTGCGGCTGTAAGCAAAGAAGCGAAATGACTGAGAAATTTATCGTTTGATATTAAGTTTTAGCCACAATCGATACCATTTATCTCTTTGTACTGCAATAGTGAAGCTACATTGTTAAGAGCTTACAACAAAGTTTATATTGAAAAGTCTACACGTATTAGCTTGAGACAAATGTATGAAACAACAAATAACCGATGACCTTATTAACGTTGTTTATGTTAAGACTAATAATAACTCAACAGACCTCTTGCCAAAATGTCTTTTGAAGGACTTAATTAAGAACGCATCTAGGACAATGGGACTGCGCTACCAGAAGCAACTATTTTTAAAGTTGCGAGAGGCTAATTTTTAACAACGGTATTTTGAAAACCGCTGTTGAATATAAGCAAAACACACGGAGTGAAAACACGAAGGCACAACTTCCATTGCATCGTGACTTCTTCCGTTTTCACTCGTTTGGAAACTTTCCCTCTCGTTTTCTTTGGGGCTCTCTCTGTGTCAACCTTCCGTCTCTCTCTCAATCGAAGTGTTTCTCGCCTCCAGCGGCCGCCGCATTCTGTCGTGAGACCTCACCAATCGTCTCCAGCAACCATTCTTCCCACTAGTATTTTACACAATCCATCACTTCGCCCACAAGGATTTCATCTCCGATACCTCCCTCGCGAAACTTCGCCTCTAACAACTCAACCCTCGCCGAATAATACTCCACAGGTTTGATTTTGCTCTCTGATTTTACGTCATGTTTCTATTATTCGATTTTGTCTATATTGAACATTAGGTCAGGTCTCCCTTTTTTTCCCTGTGTGTGGTTGCTCTTTTTGAGATTAAATGGGCTCAAATTATAATTTTTTCCGTCACGAGCAAGCTCACCATTCCAAGCCCGACCTCCACAGTGAGTTCCCATTCACGCTCTATGGATTTGATAGTGAATATTAGTAAAAGACCTAAGTAGGAAGGCAATGCGATGGGGCTTGTTTTTTTTTTTTTCATTTTAATGTGTTCGTACGTCGTTTGTCACAAAAAAATAAAAATAAAAATAAAAACCACTTGCATCTAACATTGTAGTCAAACTGTTTAACGGATTGTCTACAAGAAATTTGTTTGTATTTTTCAGTAAATAATTGGAGCTTTTTTGTCTCAATAAAGTGAAGACTAAGGCGTATTTGTTATTGGGTAATTAGCATATAACTGACGTTGAGTTTGGTCTATTGATTCCATAATTAATATTTTTTTTTGCCGCTATTTAGTTTTTATGGTATATGATTTTGTGTTTGATTATGGATATGTCATGTAGGTTGAGGTGGAATTCTATTTTAGTCTTTGTTGCTTGCTTTGTGGATCCTAATTAGAACAAGGCCGCTTTGAAAGGGTAAAAAAACAAGTAAGTGAATTTTGTGTATTTGAAGAAACCATTTTTGTTTTCACACTTGCAATGGTTTATTGCTTTGAATTGGCTCAGCTGATTGGATGATGGAAATTGCCATCTGTTAGCTAGCTTGTTGGTTTTGATTCAATGATTTATGGTAAGAATGAGTGGCGTAAAATAAATCCTTCTAGTTTGTTGCTCTACTCTAATTTTTGAGTTCTTAGTGCTAAAGATGCGTTTGTGACAAATATATGTTGTGAGGGAGCTTAAATAAATATATTGCCTCTCAAGTGCTAAAGATGAGTTCTTAGTGTTAAAAATAATTTTTGTAGCAGTGGCTGTTGATCCTCGCTGCCGACATAACTATGAAGGTTTCCGTTTGTGGGGAATTCATAGACCAAAAAGGGTAACTCTGTTTCAAGGCAGCAGCCTGAGAGCTTTATAACATTTTTGTGGTTGCTCATCCTTGACAGTTGACACTAATACTACGTCATTTGTTATTCTGTCTATGATAGTATGCGCGTGTTCATGGAACTTTTTCACGAAAATTCATGGTCTTCGCGAATTCCTTTGTACAATTTATAATTCCAGCCCTCGTACGTCATCCATCGAAACTTGCCTGTTGCATTCTAGAGTTGTTGAGCATTGTAGGACCGAATCGGATTGCAATTCCCATTATATAAACTAGTGGGCTGTTCTAACACTGCAGCTCTTCAAGAAGAATCCCTCCTTTTTTTTGGCTTTGTTGTTTCAGGAGCCTGAGATGATGATGGGAGATTTATTTACAGATGATCAAGGCATTCATGCCAACGGAAATAAACAAGGGAGTTAGGAAGTAATCCAAGACATCGAGAAAGATCAATTTTGCACTCTGACAAGACTAGATTTGTAAATCTTGAGATATTTTAGGTTAGTCATCTTTGAGAATGCTGTAGAACTCAAACGTAATGGATTTTTTTTTATCTTAGTCACATGTTAGAAATATGCCTTTGACTGCTTTCACGCCCTAACAAATAAATGAAAGGCGAATTATGCTCAAGTACATGACATATACGAGTCCAGTAAAAACTTTTCACACACAGACACAGATATGTGTATATACATCTATATACACACACAAGTATACATTTTGTATAAATATTTTTAGTTTTAGTAGTATTATTAAATTGTGTGGTGTTATTAATTTTGGTGTGTTTATGATAATCTTTGAGAAATGAACTACTAAATATGTATGAATCTCATGATGTCATATAAACTGTTTAACAATAGAGAAATGACAGATATGGACCCTTATTTTTTATTTTTTAATGACACCGGTTATGTGACCAATGTCTTTAATCATCTTTAACAACGATTCTTAGTTGTCTTTAATCATATTTAACAGTAGTTCTTATTCATTGTCTTTAATCATCTTTTGATTCTTGTTAAAAATATGGATTTTTAATCATGGTAGCTTCTACGACGGTACCAAAACTGTTGTTTAACTTCTTTAACAGTTTGCAACCAATGTTAAAAATAATTTTGTAGTAGTGTTGAAACCTTTATTTGAAAGAGTCACCAATGATGGTAACCTAACTATATACTGCTATTCTATAGTTAAATGGGTAAGAACAAATCACCCTTATGTGACTGATTTAGCGTTGAAAATTTATTTGTCCTTTCCAGAATGATCGGTGCAAGTAGCTATATGGTTGAGGTTGAATGTATACTCTTAATGAAGTTCAAGTCCTATAGTAGCTAGAGACATGATTTGAAGCTTCGCTGAAATAAACAAAAAAAATGGTGTCGTTTTTAACTAGACCATGGTTTAGTCTTCTAAATGTGCATGAATCCAAGATAGAGCATAAAGCCAGAATAGTACTAAATGATTGGAACATAATTTGAGAACTAGAATGGCTCATATGTGATATATTTCTGGTATTTGCTTAAGAGATAAAGTTCAATGCAAAGCATATTATTTTCTTGTGAATACTTTGAATTTTATTGACTAAAGATTAAAATCGAAAGTTACTTTCTATTAAGTGTGAGCTTATCATTGTTGTATCTGGAAAAATATTACAATTTAGTGGGGGATAGCAAGAAATATTGTAATAAGTATCTTATGTGTTAAAAGATCATTAGACACAAGAAAATATGAAAAATGCGTATTTTTTTGTGTATTTGTCTCCAGCATATAGGGCCACACTGTTGTGGAGTAAAGTTCAACATTTGACAGTGCACCCAGCATTGTCTGGTGCCTAGGAACTACATTACCTAGGCGCTTGCACCGTGATGCCAAGTCAACAAAAGCACCAATTTGGTGTAGTGAACCCGAGCTGATATGTGTTGAGAAATTGTGTTTTTTCAGTTGTTTCAAACCAGAGTGTTCATTGGTTGTATGATTTCAAACAAACTTGAATACCTATGAGCAACAGAAAAAATTCATTATAATAGTTGTACTGATATATGAAGATATGTCTTTACAAATAAAGAGGCACTTTTATGTTAATGGCTGCATATGTTGCAGCAATTATATCGATTCATGAAATGACATCCTTATCATTATTAAATCTCCAGATGAATTTACAGATTTCACTCATTGCTGTGAAACACAATATTATTGCTAGATATTATGTTTTACAGATTTGTTGTATCTTTGAGTAATTTGTCATTAAACTCGTTAGCAAAATTTGAGAAGTGAGGGCAAATAAAACCTTTTCGAAAAGTATTCATTGTACGTATCAAATCCATCCTTATTTCTTGAAAGGATGTTGGATCTATTGACACCCCTTATTTTATTTTTCACACATCTTTTCTTCGACAGTTCCTTATTCTACTTCTTACACCCCTCCTAAAATACAAAAAAAAAAAAAAATCCCTATACTTAAATAGTATTATTGGTTTTTTTTGTTTCCACCCACCCATCAAATAAACTTGCAATTTTGTTTCCAAACATTTTGCTCAATCAGTTTATATATTAAGTGATAGTTATGCATTAATAGATACATACATATATATATATATACACACTTTTTATCAAACCAGACTTTGGATTCTGAGGAACAATAATCAGTTGTTAATTTTTAAGGGTTTGTATATGAAATTGAACAAATTGTATTTCCATTACTTAAAATCAAGAAGGGAAACATGCTTTTTTTATATCATGTTCTTTATATCACACAAAAGTGTGGTTCCTTTTATTGGAGCATGCAATTTATAGTTATTCATAAATCAAACAATGTGCAATAATTCTATAATTATATTTAGTATATATAACCAACAATAAAAAATAAGAATTTAAAAAAGAAATAGACCACGTATATTTTTTATACGGGAGACTTTTTTATATGGGAATTGATTTCTATTCTTTTGAAAAAATAATACACTAATTATTTAGAAGGATATATATATAAAAGATAAGGTGTGTAATTAGTTTTTTTCTAAAAAACTTTTGTTTTTAAAAGTAATTTATTAATAGATAATACAGTAATAAGTAAATCTTATTAAATAGGGGGTGAGTGAAAAGAAAAATGAGGAATATCAATACATACACCCTTTTAGAAATTCAAGTCTCCATTTCTTGCTCTATATACATATACACTAACATATTGCCCAAGCCACCTTCCTCCATGCAGTAGCCACCCTACAGTGGCCTCCTCTACGTTAAGCTCACGCCCAAGCCACCTCCCTCATTGCCACTTGAATCGTTGAGGTTTTTAAATTTTATTTATTTTTTTAATTGTTTTTTATGCTTATATGGAAAATTGTCAACAATATTTATAAAAATTCAGCAAAAAAAAAAAAAAAGAGAACAATTTTTATAGAAAAAAGGGGGAAAGAGAAAAGAAACATGAACATGGATTCCCCAAATTAAATTTTTAATATATTTTATTATTTTATTATGTTATATGTTAAATTTTATCCTTAATATTTTAGCTGAAATTAGACTCCCCATCTTTTGAAACCCAGTTCTTTTTTTTTAGTTTTTTCTAGAAGGAGGGGGCTGGGAGGGCACATTTTTATAGGGTATTTGATAAAATTGGTTAGAACAATTCCAACGTGCAAGAAACATAAGGTTTAAAACAAGAGTTATGCATGGAAAAGTTAATTAGCTAAGCATATTCCAACTATTAAAAAAATAATATACAGTGAAATTTTATAATTTTTTATATTAGATTATTTTTCAAAACACAAGTTTGACACACCATATGCATAAATTAACCTGATCTTACTAACCTTGTATATGCTGAAAAGCTACCGCAATCAGAAAAGAGAAGTAAAGTTCCAAAAGGGCCTCAACCAAATGGCCTTCTTTGTTATTCTCTATCCTCGATCGGAGCAAGTGTGTGCTCACGTCGTTTAGGTTTTCCCCAAGTGGCTCTCCTTCCTACCAATTAAGAAATACCCAAAGCTATAATTCGTGATTTATGAATGATAGCTCTCTGGGGAGTTTTAGAGTCTCATTGATAGAGTCTCACTCTAGATTTCACAACTGATCTAATTAATAATAAGACTCACTCCCCTTTTATATAAAGGTTGGGCCCAAGAGTCAGTCCTTATCAAATAAGGCCTCAAAAATTTGAATCAGAATCAATATTTGATAGAAATGTACGTGAAAACATGTGATCCTTTTATTGCTCGGTTGGCAGGCTGAACTAGCAGATTGACTGCCAATTCTCCTCAATCAGTAAGCTGAACTTAAAGATTGGCTTGCCGAACCTCCAATAAAAGATCTTGCAAATCTTTATTTCTCACTCAAGATTCTTGGAATAGAGTCTCAGTTTTAATTCAAATAACCCAATAGAGAAGTTATCTGATTAAAACAATCATATCTAGATAATCTCTAGAAAAATAAATATTCCTGATAATTCAACAAGTTTATCTTGAATTAATTTATTCAAAATTAATCCAATCGATAAACAAACATGAATTATCTAATCCCGATAATTCAATAAGTTTATCTTGAATTAATTTTTACAAAATTAATTCAACCGATAAACAGACATAAATTATCTGATTCTATCAAATTTCAGCTAATTTGATTATTTGACATAAGTCATCAATTATTGAAAAAGCATGCCGTATTGTTATAAGATTCTTATGAGCTAGTAAAGGGGACATGATGGACCCATATATTTCAAGCTTCTGATGATTATAAAACCTAATATCCTAGATATTGTAACGCCCCCCTTTACGGACATCACATATGTCGTTACTTTCGTTTCGTAATGTTTTTATTTATAAGATAAACTATTTAATTAAAAAAGGTAATTTGAAAACATAACCTAGGAACCATGTGTTTTTTTTTAATATTATTGATATATATACATCAATGTATAACTTATATTGCTCAATTATAAACACTCTTTAAATAGTTTATCTGACCAAATAATAAATTCATAAAAACACATGGTCAAAATTTCTTACACAGTTCAGCATGCCGAACTTGTGACTTCGGCAAGCCGAACTCGACCGGCAGGCTAAAGGTCATCCATCTGCAGGCGCCCTGAGGTTTTGCAAAATGGGGTTTTAAAATCAATAAGTTCGACAGGCCGATACATGGCAACTAGCAAGCCGATTAAACTCTTTAGTAGTCTGACCAGTAATGGTCGGTAGGCCGAACTGTTATAAAAATTTTGTTTTAAAGACAAGTTTTAAAGTTTCAAATGCGGAAGAAAATTGATAAAACTATAAGGTTAAAATATCATAGTTTAAATTTTAAAAGTCTGTCAAATAAACATATTCAAAATTATAAAACATAATTCAAATCCTTAAAATTCAAAAATAATAAACATACTGAGAATCGTAAATCATGGTTTATTTCATTAAAATTTCTTTCTTTGGCATTCTTCCATTTGCAATTCATCTTGGTTAGCTCACACGCCCGTCTTGGTCCTCCTCCTAATCCATGGTTCTCTTACCCTTATCTGCAACATGATATAAACTTGAATAAGCTAATGCTTAGTAAGTACATTTGTAAATCTCACAACTTTAAAACATTTTATGAACATCATCATCATCATCATAATAGTGCTCTAGGTACATTTTCATAAGGAACATATCTTTCTTTACATTGTCCATATTAAAACATTATTCATTTTATCTTAAGGGCCCAAGTGTTGCACCATTAACATCATCATAGG
>CAMOHE010049309.1:0-22341 GCA_946598075.1 Artocarpus hirsutus
CTCTTTGCACTGCTGAAATCCAACTCAACATCCGGTATTCCTAGTGTTTCTGTGGCACACACAGGTAACAAATTTTATGCTCTATCCTGTCTTTTTAAATCTGCTCCATGGATTATTGATTCTAGAGCATCTGACCACATGACCAATTCCTCAAATATGTTTGAATCCTATTAACCATGTCCTGGGCATGAAAAGATTAGGATAGCAGATGGTAACTTCTCACCAATTGCAGGAAAAGGCCGAATAAAAATCTCTGAGGGAATAGATCTTAAATCTGTTCTCCATGTTCCTAAGCTTGCTTGTAATCTCTTGTCCGTTAGTACGCAATCTAGAGATTCTAATTGTTGTGTTGTCTTCTATGATTCCCATTGTCTCTTTCAGGACCGGAGCTCAGGGAAGACGATTGGCAATGCTAGGATGATCGATGGTCTCTATTATTTCGAGGATGAATTACCTAGTAATAAAATGGCTCAAGGATTAGGTAGTATTAGTTCTCTTTCTGTTCGTGATCAAATAATGGTTTGGCATTGCAGATTAGGCCATCCTAGTTTCTCTTATTTAAAACATTTGTTTCCTATGTTATTTCAAAAGATTGATCCTCTGTCTTTTCAATGTGAAAGTTGTTTATTGGCAAAGAGTCAACGTAAATCTTACATTCCAAAATCTTACCATGCATCCAAACCATTTTATCTTTTTCACAGTGATGTTTGGGGACCTTCAAAAGTGACCACGATTTCTAGAAAAAAATGGTTTGTGACCCTTATTGATGATCATACACGTCTTTGTTGGGTGTACTTAATGCGAGAAAAATCTGAAGTAGAGAGGATTTTTAAAGAGTTTTACAACATGATAGAAACCCAATTTCACACAAAAATCAGCATTCTAAGGTATGATAATGGGACGGAGTATTTTAATAAAATTTTGGAAGGTTTATTAAAGGAAAAAAGAATTTTACACCAATCATCGTGTTCAGATACTCCTGAACAAAATGAAATAGCTGAACGTAAAAACAAGCACTTACTAGAAGTAGCTCGAGCCATGATGTTCTACATGAACGTTCCAAAATACTTATGGGGGGATGCTAATTTAACTGCTTCATATCTCATCAACAGGATGCCAACAAAAGTTTTGCGGTATTCCACTCCTTTGGAATCACTTAAAAAGGTATTTCCAGATTCTAAAATCAATTCTAATTTACCCTTGAAGATATTTGGTTGCACGGCATATATGCATATTCCAAAAAGGTCAAGATCAAAGTTAGATCCAAGAGCAGAAAAATGTGTTTTTGTAGGATATACTCCTAATAAAAAGGGTTACAAATGCTTTAATCCTTTTACAAAATGTTTTCACACCACCATGGATGTTTCATTTATGGAAAATGTCCCTTTTTTTGCCAAAAATTTCATTCAGGGGGAGAAATTAGTTGAACCAAATTTTTGGGAAATTGCTGAACCCTTGCCTAGTACAATCCTTGATCTTTCTCTTGAGATAAAAAATAGTGAAGCTAAGCCTATTGAATCCGAATATGAAATTGGTCTGTCAGAAAAAGAAATACTACGAATGGAAAAAAATAGAAACAATCTTGAGCCTGTGGTTTATTCGAGGAAAAAAATCCTTAAGAAGTAAAGACCAATTTGTCATCCAAGCACATGGTCAACCGGAAGCCCTGGGTGATGGACCTCCAAATGTCACAGGTAATCACTCTCCTATTCCTGCTCCTATATTTTTTTCTCCTCCTGATAGTGTTTTGAGTCTACCGTCACGCTTGAATCTTTACCGCGAAAATACCGTGCTTGAACCTAGTTCAACTCTTGTTGTTCCTGAACAGAATCTTGATCTTGACCTCCCCATTGCTCTTAGAAAAGGAACCAGAACATGCACCAAACATCCCATTGCCAAGTATATCTCCTACCATAACCTTTTTGACAATCATAGAGCATTCACTACAAATATTTCAAAACTTGTGGTACCTAGAAATATTCAGGAAGCACTAGATGAACCGAGCTGGAAATTGGCAGAGCTCGAGGAAATGAATGCCTTAAGGAAGAATGGTACGTGGGAGGTGGTAGAGCTGCCAAGAGAGAAAAAAGTTGTAGGGTGCAAATGGGTGTTTACGATAAAGTGTAAGGAGATGAAAGTGTTGAGAGATACAAAGCGAGACTTGTGGCAAAAGGTTTCACCCAAACCTATGGGATAGACTATCAAGAGACTTTTGCCCCAGTAACTAAAATAAACTCAATTAGAGTGTTGCTGTCTCTTGCAGTAAACTCCAATTGGCCTTTAAATCAATTGGATGTTAAAAATGCCTTTCTTAATGGAGATCTAGAGGAGGAGGTATATATGAGTCCACCACCAGGTTTTGAAAAAAGTTTTGGAGCTGGGAAAGTGTGTAAATTGAAGAAGTCCCTATATGGACTCAAGCAGTCACCTAGAGCTTGGTTTGAGCGCTTTGGCAAGGTAATAAAGCGATATGGCTATACTCAAAGTCAAGCTGATCACACGATGTTCTACAAACATTCAAAAAAGGATAAAGTAGCAATCTTAATTGTGTATGTTGATGACATTGTGTTAACTGGGGATGATTATATTGAACTAGAGAAGCTGAAAAGAAAACTTGCTGCAGAATTTGAGATCAAGGACCTGGGGGCATTAAAGTACTTTCTTGGGATGGAGTTCGCAAGATCTAAAGAAGGTATCTTTGTAAATCAACGAAAGTATATTCTTGATCTCCTTGATGAGACAGGTATGTTAGGATGTAAGCCCGCAGAAACTCGTATAGAACCTAATGTAAAACTGCGGCCTACAAAAGCTGAGGATGTGAAGGACCGGGAGAGATATCAAAGGCTTGTTGGGAGATTAATTTATCTATCCCACACACGGCCAGACATAGCATTCTCTGTAAGTATGGTTAGTCAGTTTATGCATGCACCAGGGTCAGAACATTTTGAAGCTGTTTACAGGATCCTAAGGTGTCTAAAGGGGACGTCGGGCAAAGGACTTCTGTTTAAGTCAAGAGGACACCTGCAAGTTGAAGCCTATACTGATGCAGACTGGGCTGGAAGCATAATAGATCGTAGGTCTACTTCTGGATATTGTTCATTTGTGGGTGGCAACTTGGTTACGTGGCGAAGTAAAAAACAGAACGTGGTTGCTAGGAGTAGTGCTGAGGCTAAATTCAGAGCTGTAGCTCATGGTATTTGTGAGATTATGTGGATTTGAAGATTACTAGAAGAGTTAAAAATGACAGAATCATCTCCTATGAAGTTGTATTGTGACAACAAGGCAGCAGTTTCAATAGCTCACAATCTAGTTCTCCATGACCGCACAAAACATGTTGAAGTAGATAAGCACTTCATCAAAGAGAAGATCGACAATGGGTCAGTTTGTATGTCCTACATTCCTACTGAGGAACAAGTGGCTGATGTCTTCACCAAAGGACTACACAAGAGGCAATTCGATTTTCTAGTTGGCAAGCTAGCTATGGAAGATATCCTTAAGCCAGCTTGAGGGGGAGTGTTGGAAATGAAAATAATCTTGTATAGTTGTAAATTAGCTAATTAGTTGTCAATTTTTGTATTTTAGGAAAATAATTGTTAGGAATTATTCTCTCCATGAAATTAGTTATGAATGATTTAATTTCCTGTATGTAGGATTTGTACATACTGTAAACTCTATAAAGAGAACAATCTTAATGAAAGAAATTCATTCCCGAAAGACCTTTTGCAAGTGCATCAGATAGTTAGCAATTAGGCATTATTGATAAGAGACTACTCATACAAATTTACGTATTTTTAGAAAACCTGGTTATCCAGTTATGCAAACAACAAAAAACACGGAACAATAGAAGCACACCTTTGTGGTTTCAGTCGCATAGCCCCATTCTGGGGATATTTCCTAGATCCTAAATTTCTGCTTTTGTGCAACAGTCAAACTCATTTCTGGTTCAAGCGGTCCAACTTGACCTTCCTCAAGCAACATTGCATAATAGTCTGAATTGGTTTCATGAATTTGTGATGCCGAATGAAATGGAGAAAATGTAAAACTGTTAACCCCTTGACACATCGACAGAGAAGCTGAAAATAAATGAAGGTTGTTGACTGGTCAGAGCTTGGTATAAATGCAGAAAAAGAATTAACAACTTTTACCAGGATTTTGCACATATCATACCATTATCAATGCTACTTCCATTGGAATTTTGCCATTGATGGTGTTCCAACCCTTCTCTTGGTGCATTTCTTGTGGATCCAGGCTCCTGTTTCACGTGTCATTGTGTAAAGTTTAGTACATTACATATGAACCACATATAACAAGTGTAATAAGAAAAACATAATAATAAGTGAAATGTTCATAAGAGAAAAAGAATGATCTTATTGTGATACATTTCTACTCGATGATAAGGGAGTCTGCTGGCACTCAACACTTGAAGAAGGATTGCATGAATCCAGAACGTCATTCCAGGATAAAGATTCTTTCCTTTCATATGTATATTCTTGCCCAAAGGATTGATGATGATCTCCACTGCTGCAACCTGAGAAAATGAACCCACATGGACTTAGCGTTTCATTTGTTCTTCGATTAAGCATTCTTCAATCCTTCAACTCACTACATGATCCCACAAGGAGTACTTGGCTCATTTCCTTAAAAGTATGGGTAGACACAATTTCTTTACCACTTATTTGTTCTCAACAACGGTTCTTCATTACTTGGTTTCTTTCATCTAATTCACTAAAAGTGTTTAGAAGAGGTGACTATTAACTTTTGGGAAATTGTAGCGACTGGAGGAAGCCATTCACTGCCTGAAAATAAATTGACCTTTTTCTTTTTAAATCGAGGAAAATTGGTTGTTAATCCATAACTTATTGCATAGATCAATTTACATTGCTCAATAAGAAATATTATTTAGGATTTAATAATTGATTTTGCTGAAAATGGCCATACTTTTAAACCCCAGAACTCTAGTAGTTTTCTAAATGCACCCTCCGAAGCTCGGTCATTTAGTGAAATCATCTTTTTTTTTTTTTGTACAACTTCTTGTTTCCTCACAACCTTCTGAAATTCTAAAGTATGCTTCTAAATTCTAATGGTCTATTACAATCAGAGAGTGCAAGTTTGATAGCATATCTACCAGACCTGACACGACTACAGAAGCAGTTTTGACACTACTAATACCATACACTAGAAGAGTGAGAACAAATAAGAAACCTATATCTGAGAAGCATGGAATGGTTTGTATTACCTTGCATCCCAACATGTCCAGAATAATATTGATCACGTATAACATTTTCTGTTCCATGAAAATCTGCAAACTGATCGTGATTCAACATCATCGGTTTATATTCGAGGAGATCTGAATCATTTGGACTTTCAACGTGACTTCTAGGTGGAACAAGTTCTGGGAAGCTGTCCTCATTTAGACTTAATTGCTCCTCAAGCTTTCGCAGAGCTTCACTAACTTCATGTCCTGCAGAATTACCTAAGACACCAGTTCCATCTATGCTGCCATTGTGATCTTTGCCAGTCATTTGGATTAGTCCATCAGAACTAACTTCTATTGGCCCTGGACTGGTGAAACTCTGATAATCACTAATGGAGAGAGAGCCTGCATTTTGACGGGTACTAGGGCTTGGACTCTGGCAGAAAGATGATAAAGATCCTGCTGATGATTGGGCACAAGATCCAGGATTACACTGCAAATAAAGCCAATAACTAGTTAGTTTTTCTGTAAAGAGATATCTATAACTAGTATTGGTCACTCTCTAAAACTTACCTCAGTTATGTCTCTGTAATGCACCAGAACAATGTGCTCGTATGCCCTGCAATAACAATTAAAAGCAAATACGACAATGTGCAATGTAAGTCGTTCAAATCAGCTAAAGCCACAAATAAAGACACCAAGGAGTACCAATCATATAGAAGTCAAAAAAAATTGTCACTTCTTATACTCTTGGTTGAATTTCTATTAGCAATATCTCAATATAATAACTTAAACAGATGGGATGGCAAGAAACTTAACCATATAAAGGTGGATGGAATCTACTAGTAAATAATAAAAAACTCACGGATCCAGCATCCAATAGCTACGTCTCTGAAAACTATAATTCTCCTCTCCATGTGCGTAGTAACAGTTCAAAGTTTCAACATTTCCAACCTAGCCACGCGTATAAATTGTTAACCTTCAAATTGATGAAATCAAAATAAATTTCATCAAACTAAGAACACACAGTACTAGCATGAAACAAGACATTTAACAAAGCAAAATGAATGCTTTATTTCACTGATAAAAGCACCAAACTTTCTTATTTCCATTTCCCATATCATAATCATACATTTCGAGTGCACAAAATTATTCAACATGAGATCTCCATTATTTTATTTTTTAGCCTAACTCATCAGGATAACACTTGCATTCGATATGACGGAGGAATATTTTCACACACTTCTAGGGGTGTTTTGTAAGTATTGTTAGAACTAAAACTTTTGAACTAAAAATTG
This sequence comes from Artocarpus hirsutus, assembly GCA_946598075.1. Classification (NCBI taxonomy): domain Eukaryota; kingdom Viridiplantae; phylum Streptophyta; class Magnoliopsida; order Rosales; family Moraceae; genus Artocarpus; species Artocarpus hirsutus. Next base: position 6,493 of record CAMOHE010049309.1, read on the forward strand.
TAGCATGTGAAAGCTTTACAATATAATTCACTTTTTTTTATCACTATAGCATGTGAGAATTTTACATTGTAGCAACCGAAAGTTTTGGTTGGAACTGATTTTTCCAAACACCTTTTTTTTTCCTTAAATGTCACTTATATGCATCATATATTGTTAAAAACTTATGGTTCTCCTTATCAATTATAGCTATCTTTAGCATCACCAACTTTGAATATGTAATCTACCTGGACCAACCACGTAAGGAAATGAAGAGAGATCAGACCGGTTATATAATAGGGGGAGTAGATGCAAGCCTTTTCTTTCCATAGTTATATATATATACACACAGAGAGAGCGACATACTAGGGATGCAAAATCATTTTGATAAATAGGAGTGTGAGAATTTAAGAATAACGAACAAGTAACGAGCTTTCAAATTCTATTCCACAAGTTCCCTAAGGCTTGAATCACTAGAGAAGCAACAAAAAAAAAAAAAAAAAATCTATAGGCAATACTCTAAATTTGAAACAATCTACGAATGTCCCTTACTAAAAAGAACCAAAAGCACGACCACAGAGACATTTTTAACAAACCTTAAGTCGTTCATGTGCTTCCCCAACAGTTCTCCCATCCTTCTTCTTCCGCCAATTATGACCATCTTTACGAAAGAACCGAAGAACCCTCTTGTTAAATAGAAACAACGATCCACCTATCCAATATTCCCGTCAATACAGTTATCACCATTCTTAGTACACACAAGATCCAACAAAAACAAACTGTTTGAACCAAAAGTCAAATAGAAGGATCACGAATATTACTCGTTGGCCGTTTAGGCGGTTCCTGGGTGAGCTTATACTTCTCGTGATTCCGTAAAATGAAGTACACTTCCGCGGGCTTCAGCCACCGGGATTGAGCTTCTTGATATAGTTCCTTAATATCATATTCTGTAAAATTAGTCATCCAATACCGTTGTCAAAAAAACATGACAATCCATATCTCAAACATAATGCACTATATACTTTTCAAGGAAAGAGCAAATTGCAATGAACTAAGCCAAAATCATGCCTTTTCATATTAATTTTAAACCTAAATTCAAAGTAAGATTTTACAAAGTGAAATTTGCTAAAGAGTAAACTAAATAGAGTTCCAAACCCTAAGCCCTAATATCTACAATTTAAAACAAATGAAAACAAACAAACAAAGCCTCCCTGAAAATTGTAAATTAAGCATTTGTGTGCAGAATTTCAAGAACTATTCAAATTAATTGCTTGTAAAGATTTCAAATTTCAAAACCTATTGCGAACCTATTCGTTTTTTTTTTTTTTTCAAAACAATTAATTAAAACTAGAAACACAAAATAACACAAACTAATCAAGTTGTTAATAATATTAAAAGAAACAAAAAACTCCCATCAAGAAAATCAGAAGTTTCAAACCTCAATTTTACAGAAGCACAGTAAAAATTCCAGAAATTAGCACTCACCTGGTTGCATCTTGTTCATTTCCGCTCCAAAAAGGGGAAAAAAAAGAGTTTGGAACTGGACGAACTGTAGAGAGAGTAGGCTTTTCACTCCACTTGAAGGCGAAAGTAGCCGTTTGGTTTGGTTGTCTCCGGTGGTGGAGTGAAGCAGAGTTAGAGTACCGTTCTCGAGTTTTGACCGAACATAATTCGACTCGGACGAGAAGAAATCATAGTCCAATTTTCTGGGCCGACCAAAACCACTGTCGGATCACACCCGACCCGACAAGAGGGGAGAGAGAGAGTTGGCTGTCAAATCACGTCGCCTAGGTTCCACCGGATATTTTTGGAGGTTAAAGAAGCAAATTACAGACAAAGCCACCGAGACGAAGTATGCACGAAATTATATGCTGTTTTTTAAAGACAAAAAAATAAAAAAAAAAATAAAAAAAAGAAAAGAAAAGAAAAGAAATTATCTGCTGTTATAAATAATCGGACTTGTCAGAGAAATCGCGCCGCGAGGAAGTGGGACCATTTAGTATCTGATGGTCCCACCACAAACTTGTCATTTAGTATATGATTGTCCGACCATTTCATAATATAATTAAAAAAAATAGCTTTAAAAATAGGGCATGTTTTTAAACCTTCAAATTTTGTCATTTTTTTTCCGAACATGTAAAATTTATCAATTTTAGTAAATTTATATTTTTAATTTGTAATTAGTATAATTTGAGGATTTCATTATAATATATATATGAGGGTCCCCTTCGGGGACGTCAGCAGCAGCTGAACATGTCTCCAGCACGACTAGGATGACAATGTGTGCGTGCTTACAGATTAGAATATCTACGACGATGAAATTACTCTTCTAGCCCTGCCAGCCTCGTTTAGAGTCTGTGGAATAAAGATTCGCTGGTTGACCTCCTGTCTTGGAGTGTACGCTTGAATCATTAACCCCTTGGACTACGTTTTTCACTCGTTTCATCTCATCAAAATAAAAGCAATCATCATCACGATTTAAAGGTACCTTTGTTATATGCATTTATTGAATCCAATAAATTTAAGTTTAAATTTAAGTATTAAAATTTGAATCATTTGAGTATTAAGAATTTAAATTTTTAGAGATTTTATCTCTCAAATTTTTGATACTTAGATATCTTTATTACAAAAAAAAACTGAAATTTTCTCTCCTATATTTGAGAAAAAAAATCATAACTTCTTCATTTGATATCTAATTGAGATATTTTTTTTACTATGTTCCTACTAAAAGGATGAATAAATTAAGATCCATATTGCATGATCATTAACATTAAGATTTTATTAGATTTGTTAATAAATCAAAAACTATTTTCACTACCTTTCTAAACATAAATTTTAATTTTATCCCAAAAACTTAAATGCATATCCAAACGTTAATTCGGACAACAATTCAGATCCTAATTCAAATCATACTAACTCAAATCAAATCACTGATTCGAATCCATTTATTAAACGGACCCTATGTCTTAATTAATGAAACCTGTTTCTTGTGCTACATTGCTAGTCCAAACAAGAACAAGTATGTTTGGAAACAAAGTTGAAACTTGTAATTTAAATTTAAAAATTGTAAAATTATAGCATATAATAGCTCTATATTATAATAAATTTTTATTTTTTATTATAGTATGTGAAAATTTTATATTATAACAGTTAAAACTTTTTAATTTTAACGAATTTAGCAAACAAAGTTAACCTAATATCCTGTGAAGTGAAGTGCGGAGAAATTTGGTGGAGTATATAAGGGCAGTTTGGTAAAAGCGTTCAAAGACTCCACACATGGTCATTCTGTGTGGCAAGTACGTTTTGGGATATAACCTCCCCGGGTGGCAACAAAAATTCAGCTAAAAGGAATAATTTACAGATGAAATAAAGAAATTTAAATTCCTTAAAAAAACAGAAATATAATATAGACACGTGGAAAACGTGCCGTATTCATATTGTTATATTTTATTATTATTATTTTTTTAAAAAAAAAAAACAGATCGTGCTAGAGCTTGTCAATGCCTGGTCTTTTTTGGTTATATAATATATAATATATAATCATATTTATCCTCTTTCTTTTTTAATGTATTATCCAAAAATTTTAAGTGATTCACAAAGTAATTGGTGGTCCACCAAAAAGCATATTGCGTTTGTCGGCTTGAAATTTTGGATCAATGGGAGCTTCACAACCATGGAATCCTTTTGGATTTGGATATATACATATACTTATTGATATTGATATTTGAGAAATTTGAGTGTCTTATTTGAAAGAGTGCAAAATTGGTCCCCCAACTCCACTTAGCAAATTGAGCTAAGAAAGAGCATTAATATTGCTTTCTCTGCAGGCTTGTTTGGTTGAGAGATTAATTGCACTGCATGTACGCTTGCATGCAATTTCCTTTTTTTTTAATTTTTATTTTTTAATTATTGTAAATCCTATAATAAATAATTTATAATCTTCTCGCCATTAACATCTGAGTTAAATCTGCCATCAGATATGAATGATAATGTTAATGTGCCGGCTTTAATACGTTGATATATGGTATAATGATATATATTTTTTTATTGATTGATGTGATAAATTAATAATCAATTGGATTAAGTAATTTGCAAATATTGTAAACAACATTCATCAAATTACTACTTTGGTCTGGCCATGACAACTATATATACACGATAATGGTGGATGTCAATTCACTAATTAATTGCTTTCCTAGCTAATTAAATAATTAATTATCATTATTTTTGCTTTATTTATGTTATCTAATCACTACCAATCTATCATCAAAATATTAAAGCATAAAACAGTTAACCCCACAAGCCAAACATATTGTTTCTAACAGTAAATTTTGACAATGTGAGCCCTGATCGTCGCATTTCAAAGAAACCAAAAACAAAGAACATGGTTTTTTATGGCTTTTGTCACATCAACATCATGGGCCATCTTGACTTGCATCATGTTGGAATGTAATTGGCAAATAAATAAATAAAAAAAGAAGTCAAGAGTCAAATTGCAGCACGATTTGCTTTTTTGTTTGGTTGAAAAAAATAACAAGAAAAAGGACATATATGGGTATCACGTGGATAGGCTTATAAACATTGTCCACTTTATGTACACACAAGCATGGGTCCTACCCAAAAAAAACAAAAAAATTGTACGCACCTTACCTAATATGTATATAGTTTTGATAGATGAAAACGTCACTGTTGTTAAAAGTATACATATGATAGAGTGAGAAATTGTCCACCAGTTACGCCTACTTGTTATTAAATAAATAAATATATATATATATATGTAGTTTTAATAAATACCTTTTTTTAACAGGGCTAGTTATTATTAGCCGAATGGTATAAATTAGACTGTAATAATAAATTAAATAATTGATTAAAAAATTATGATTATTAATGAGGTTGAACACGTATTTGAACTCTTATCACCCATATTATTAATTGCTATTAAAATATACCTTTATTAAAAATAAAATAATTAGAAACATACTAATTAAAAAATTGGCGATCCTGACATATCTTCGTTGGCCAAAAATCCCTTTCTGTTTATGTCATGGAGTTTGAAAACAAGAAGTTTAAATTTATAACTATGTCTTTAGGTCAACAGGTTTTGTGGTTATGCATTGACCCCATGAAGATGAAAATTACGTGTTTGAAAAATTAAACTCTAGATTAGTCCATTATTGTTGAAGAAGCTCGTGTAAATCATGTGCAAGTTGATATATATATATATATATAATCTTAGCTCTATTTAAAATTCAGGCATAGGAGTTTAAACCATATAATACTATACTGTTGAGAGGGATGGAATTGACCGTTTTGACAAAAATTGGTTTCTGGAATTTCATTTCAAAATATATATATATATATATATATATTTTTTTTTTTTTTTTCCAAAACGGTTTTCATGAAAATGGTCGTAAGATAGGAGAGAGTACACTGTCAATTTTGGATTGGTCCAGCCCATTGCAAATTTGGGTTTGGCCTGCTTCATTCACAATCCCACGAGCGAGCAGTTCGATTGTCCCCGCCAACAGTCCCGCGCCACTTAATGATGCCAGCTCTTGTGCATTAGCTTGTTTGTTTTTGTTTTTAAAATTTTTAAATATTTTTTTTATATTTTTTAAGACAAAAATTTTAAAAACATTTTTAGTATAATTTTTAAAAAATTCTTATTTTTTAAAATAAAAATATTTTCACCTATTTTAAAAACAATACCAAACGGCTCCTACTTGCTTCTTTCTCTGTTCTAATGGGTAACATGTATTTGTACTAGTAAAAAAAAATCATGGTATTATATTCGGTTTGTTGAATATGAGAAAAAAAAAAAGCTGGCAAAATAAATAAAAAATAAATTAGGACGTGTATACGAGTAAATTAACCAATTTTATAATAATTTTGTTTTATATATTTTGATACGGTTTAGACTAGATTTAACATTCAGAAATAAACACTATCGGTAAGTATTTTCACCGTAAATAGCTACTAATTTGAAAGGTAAAAGTCCAAAAAGAGGAATTCACAGTATGCAAGGGAATGTGTCGAACTTTTTGAACGTGGTAGGGGCTGGTACAATTTTATTTATTTTTAACAAAAGAAGGGCGTATGCATGGCCAGCACGTTATGCCAAAACCTCATCAAGGTATCACATTGATGTATGTTAGAAACAAATATACAAATGGTATGTGGCAGGAGTGAATCCAAGTGACTTCCCTTCCCAAGCCTCCGCCCCACAAGCCATGTCTCCCTCGCTCTCCCTCCCTCTCTCTCTCTCTCTCTCCCCTCTTCCTTTTCTTCCAACCAAAGTCTCCTCCATATGTAGCTATACGTGTGTGTGTATATAAACACACCTCTCCAAACCCCGCAAGTACTACTACTCCAAAACCCCACCAATAGTTATTCTTCAATTGTTGTTTCACTTCCTTGTAACTAGCTTAATCACATTTTTGACGTATTAACATCCGTACTAGCATTAGTTATGTCGGACTGGGGCCCAGTTTTTGTGGCGGTTGTGCTCTTTGTGCTGTTGACTCCAGGGCTGCTCTTCCAGGTACCAGGACGCCATGGATGTGTGGAGTTTGGAAACTTTCAGACTAGTGGTGCTTCCATAATGATCCACTCGCTTCTGTACTTTGGTCTCATTTGCATCTTTTTGCTTGCCATCAAGGTTCATGTCTACATTTCTTAATTAAAATTAAGAGTAGTACGTAGTACTGAAAGTAATATGCATGTATGGTTTTTCGTTTTGGAGTTCTACAAATGTGATCCTGTTTGTAATTCTCTCACTGTTTTGGAATAATATTTGAGAAATTGTTATGTCTGATTTGGTCAATTTTTGCTTATTGATCCTCATCAGAATATGGAACATGGGGTTTTCAAATCAAGAAGGATTCTTCGTTGATAATTTTTTTAAAAACAAGGAACAAAAATAAGGGAAAGTTCTAAGGATATACTTACATTCAGCATTTACTTGACCAAAAAGTTCACAACTTAGGATGTTTGGGAGCCACATTCAAATTGCAATTTGTGGTGCAAACCGACGTTGCCATGACATTTTTTCTCGTAAAATTTGAACTGTTGCATTATCTCGTAAAATTTGAACTGTTGCATTATTTTCATTGCAACTCTTCGTTCAAATTGAGTTCTTAAACACCCTCTTCGTTTAATGATTTGTAGACACTTTAATTAATTTCTCAATGAGTATAATTAATCCTTCATAAAATGTGTATAATTGACATACTTAATATCTAACATTATCGTTGCTAATTAATAGTGATGATGATAGTATAATACTAACAATAACAAAGAAGTATATTTTCTTTGCCTCTCGGATGGTATAACTTTCTTCACCAAAGTCGAGTGTTTTTGTTCAAATATTGTTTGATACACCAAGTTACAACGAGAGGTTGTGAAACAAGCAATAAAATCTGTGTGGGCCGGGTTGTTTGAATGGATTTTGGATCAATTGAAGATGCCTAATTTATATCTCATTGGCCCACTTAGCTCGTGAATGGAAAACCAGTGTCTAGTAGCTAGCTAAACCGTGGACGTGGTTCATTGAAGTTTCGGCCTTGGTGTCGTATGAATAATTTAAATTTAATCATTATATTCTTCAATTTGCCTTAGTTGATTAACCAAAGCTAATTTCGTGCTATAATTTGAGCAACGAAATATGATATGCAGCACGTAAAAATGCAGTTTCATCGTGAATTTAAAATATAGCTTGTCATGTTTTATATAAAAAAATAAAAAATAAATTAATACAATAATATTTCAGTTTTATAAAGTTTTTTTACGCAAGTTTTTCACGTGTGTATTTATGATTTATTCATGATAGTGTAGAGGGCTTTCCCTCTATGAACTAAAACGGCAACATGGTCTTAGTAAGTGAAGTAAGAAATTTTACGCTAGAAATTATCATTTTTCCTTAACGGTAGCAACTACTATTTTTAGTTATTCTGCAATGGCATAACATGTGAGTGGTAGCAATTCCTTTGTTGCCTGCGGCAAATTTTTAATGTGAAATGAAAAATTAATCCAACAAATAAGACAGTAGTTCCTATCAGTAATGAAAAGAAACACTTTCTATCATAAAAGTAACATATTCCAAATTATAAGGCGTTTGGCAAGCATTATAATATATTAGTGTTTTATATTGTAACAATTTTTTAGTTCTTACTATAACATTTAATAATTTTATACTATTTTTGATCTAAAAAATTATTTTTAACCATATTCGTCAAATACCTTTTTAGTTATTCCATTGGTGCATCACTTGCAAAGTTGGATAGAATACAAAGAAAAAGGACAACTTTGTCAGAAACCTTAGAAATTTATGGGACAAGGAAATAGTTCATCACTTCTGTTGCAGCTATAGTTGCAGGAGAAAACATGCTATGGATCCTGACATGTGGTGATTTCTTATGTTTGACTTTGCCTTCCATAAATTGAATTTGCCCAAAGGAATGGCATATATTGCGCTGGATTGGAATCATATCCTTGTCGGAACATGGCAAAGCATTAGACTTTGTGGTCTTGGCCTTTGTCCTTCATCACATCAAGGAACATCCTAAACTATGGCAGCATTGAAAGGACAACTTTTACCCTTCTTTAACTTTTATGTCTCCAAATTTAAAAAAAAGTAGAGAATTTTAGGAGACCTCTCTATTGGGCAGTAGGTCTCTTTAATATTGGCTTGTGTTTTCTTGTTTTTTTTTTTTTTCAACTAATAAAATTAAGTGGGAGATGATAACAAAAACCCCCTTCTTTTATTGAATTGATGCGTGTTTCACTAGATAAATTTCAAAGTTCTTCATCAATTTCTGTTAGGGGTCAAAATCGTTAAAAAAAAAAAAAGAAATTAATGTGTTGTAATACTTGTCGTTTCAGGACTAATAATGCTAATTAAAAAAAAGAAAAAAAGCTTTTATTATTATTTTTTGGTTGCTGGAAAGTTATTCCCAACACTTCTTATTGGTGCTTTATTTTTATAAATGAAAATTGGGAAATTTTACCACTGCCACACAGTGTGAGCCGCGCAACAAAAGAGATAGCGGATTTAAAATAAAATAAGATTTACATGGCGTCTACGTTAAGCAAAAAATGGTGACTTGTTTGATGCACTCACCTTAGGCATCTCTCCAGGAGCCACCGACTGTGGCATAACAACACACACTTCAGATAATAAGATATCATCCAAAATTTTATTTTATTAATATTGAACAATCTAGTATTGTTTAGATCACATATTATTTAATGACTAAAGAGTATATGAACTTAATAAAACAATGCAAGATCATTACTGTTGTTATCATTCATTCAATATTAGTTGAGCTGAAAATTTAAACTCAACAACTTCTTATTGAAAGTAAAATATGACAAAAATTTTAAAAACACTTTTAGTATAATTTTTAAAAAATTTTATTTTTTAATTAATATTATTTTTATTTATTTTAAAAACAACACTAAAAAAACCTAAAAGATCTTTAAGACAGGATCACACCATATTCTACTTTTAGACGGAGACACGAAGCATTTTTCTTTTTGCTCAAATTAAGCTGTCACACACACACGAGCTTTTGCGTGTGTGTGTGTGTGTATATATATATATTCGCATATGTAATATATTCGAAAGAATTAGCATTTCTTCTCGAACACTGATACTGCCATTCAAATTATTCGTTTCTTCCTTCACTTGGCTACCGTACAACAAAGTGTCGTGCATATATATATATATATATTCTCACTCTTTTATACCTTTATTTCCATCTCGCTTCACTTTCACCATCAATCATAGAGAGCGAAAATCTGATCATCGATTTATCACATTGTTTGTAGCTAGAGAGAGAGAGAGAGAGAGAGAGAGATCAGAGAGGTGAGATCAATGGCGGACTGGGGCCCAGTGGTGATAGCAGTGGTGCTATTCGTGCTCTTAAGTCCAGGGCTGTTGTTCCAAATACCTGGGAGAAACAGGGTGGTGGAGTTTGGGAACATGCACACAAGTGGGGCTTCCATACTTGTTCATACTGTTCTCTTTTTTGGTCTCATCACCATCTTCCTCATTGCTATTGGTGTTCACATTCACACCGGATGATTTTTCATTGATCCACAATCAAAGTTAATTTGTTGATTTAATTTTTTTGTCGGTGTGTGTTTTTTGTTTTTGAAATTTCTTTTTCGTAATTTATGCGTGGACATAAATTGTCTCGTCTCTATTAATGGTTGTTATGTTGCTTTTGCAAAGGGGTGAAGTTTTTCATCATGGTTCTCTATTATACTTTTCATGATTAGTAATGTTGTTTGTTATGTAAGTTGTAATGACTAAGTATAGGTATAATTTGAGCTTATCAATATCAAATTTTACTTTTTTGACGAAAATTATTATGATAGCACCTTATTGATAAGGTTTACACATTATTTGCTAGTGTGGAGCAATTGAGCTGTTTCCATGATTTTCCAAGTACCCAAAAAAAAAAGGACAAAAAGAATGGGTGTATCAGTCAGCTGGAGTTTTAGTATGTTTTAGACATGTTAAATTTTATCAAAATTATTTTTTAAAAGATTTAACCGTTAAATGACACTAATTTGACAATGATTTTTTTTCTTAAAGAATTTAACGGTTAAGTAATAGATACCACAAATTTGGCATTAAAAAAAAGAGTTTTGGGTGCACAATGAGGTCATTGAATTGAACTTTATTAAAGTAAGAAAAGGGCATTAATAATTAATTAATAAAGAAGGTATAAAAGAACACGCCCTCTCTCAATGCTTGAGAACACATGGCAGTTTTGATGTCATCCAGTTACTGGACCTCATCTTCTACCTTGTAACCTTTGATACGGCATCCACAGTACGTGTGGCTCCCAAAAAGAGTTTTCTTGCGTCACAAAAAGTGAAATCTCAACATAAAAATGGTATTCGAGATTGTAGAAAATGCAAGCAAATTAAAGACATGGCCGGAAGTAAAGACATCGTTGAAAGATGTATATAGGGCTGTCTCTTTCATATTCCGAAACATAATGTGTATTTTTATAATGCCGTAAGCCAAATATTCTATTTTATGTAGTTCATATGAAAGCCCATCTCCAATGGGCAAAGGCAAAATGGGGGTGTGTATTTGAGAATGGAGTGCGGTTGAAAGCTGATGTATTTCCAAGGAAAACCGAATGGGCAAAACCAGGGGAATTAAATGGGCTAATGTATTTGCACTGTCAAAGGCATAGGAACTTCGCACATTGGTCAAATTAAGAATGGCGATTTCACATTAAATCTATTTGTTTACGAATTGAGATTTTTCACGGTAGAAATTGTCATTTTCTATTATAAGAAAAAATTGTAGTTTTAAAGTAGAGATTAACTTTTTGATGATTTGATATGTAAATGTCTATAATAAAAATTTACAATTACTAGTAATATGAAACTGTTCCTAATAGTTAAAAATTAATTTAACAGCTAAAAACAACCTATGGTAAAAATAAAAAATTCTAATCAAAATAATTTGATGAAGCCAGAAATTTTAAAACATAGTGGAGAAGAAAAAATAAAATGGAGTCACTTTCATTTAGAGGACTTAAATTATGAGAAATTAGAGGGTTAAAGAAGAAAAAATACGACTTAAATTATAAATTTTTGAAAAACATAACCGGCTCAAGTTCCCTTCGTCCTGTAAAAGTTTCCAAATTTTGCTTTGCTAAACCCTGACATGATCCAATTTCCATGGATGGAATAAAATAAATTCAGAGATCTAGAGATCTATTACTTGATTCCCTATTTCGCTTTACGGTGTTATTTTTTGAAACTGGCAACTGTAAAGAAATAAGGAATGCGATTATAAAACTCTTTTGTTTTATTGATAAGACTCATTTATTAGCCATTAAACCTACACTTAATGGTAGATAATAAACAAATTTATTTGTGCTTTTAATTAATCTACCCACACCTAAACTAATTTTTTAGAAACAGAAAAACCAAAAAAAAAAAAAAAAAAAGAGAGGTTAGATTTCCTTCATCGTCGCAGACGATGGCAACCCACCATGGTCGTGGTTGGGTTCGCGAGCTCGATCGACGGCAGGAGATCTCATCGAGGATGGACCGGTGCCGAAGAGAGGGCGTGACTACATCATCCGTACTTCGCGTGGTTCAATTGAGACTCGGTCGCCACTGGATCGTCGTCGATCTGCATCCGTCTAGCTCGCCCACCTTCTCCTCGTCCACCTTCGCAATACGTTGCAATACAACAGCCACCCGCTAGAGGGACCACCGCCAGGCGAAAAGGTCCGTCGCGGCCTTGCAGCAATGGCAACCACCATAGGTTGTGAAGGCAATCGCAACCTTCGAGCTGGCACTCGGTCGTTGGGTCGTTTTGTCGTTAAGCCTCCTGGGTGCTCCTCGTCCTCCATGAGTTTGCTACCCCTCTTCTCGGTGGCCGTTGTCGATCAAGATGCTCTAGGGTCTTTTTTGAAATTGCGATTCCGCCGCACGAAAAGAGCGACAACTTCGCACCCATCGTGGTTTCGTCATGATTCGGCTGCGCCCCCACCCACTCTTCGTTTGTCTCATACGCTGCCAGTGTCGACGCAGTCACACCACAGTGAACAGTCAGTTACTGTTTTGTTTTGAGATTTTTTAATTATTTTTTGTTTTTAAGAGTTATAATTATATGTGGTTGCCTCAATTTTTGTTTACGCAGGAGTGTAATTTTTTAGGCAGAATTTGAAAAGAGGGCCAAAAAAAAAAATTCTTAATTAGGTAAACGATTTTTTTTTTACACAAAAATACGTTTTTTTGAGTATATAAACTGTCTTAGTTTTTTTCAGAAAGATAAAGAAAATAACTGTAACAAAGTAAGAAACCTAAACAGGGTGAAAAGAAAAAAAACTGGAGCCATATTCATGCCATAAAAGCCTTTTTTTGTGCCAAAAACTAATCCACAAAAAAGGTCATTGAACAAAAAAAGTTTTTTTAAAAAAGTCATTTTTAAAAATCTTTCAATTTTTTACCATACATATTTTATCTAAGGGCTAAAAATTAAGCCTCATCAAAAAAGAAAAGAGTCTTGTTAATAAGATCTATTAAAAGGTCTTATTGTAGTTTTTCCTAAAGAAATTTATTCTACCACGAGCACAAATGTGGATGCATATGAATTTTTTAAAATAAAATAAGAATGTTTAAAAAGTCAGTTGAAACTTAAAATAAGAACTTAAAAATTGTAGTATGTGAAAGCTTTACACTATAACAAATTTTTACTTTTCACTATAACATATGAAAATTTTATACTATAACAAACTTAACTTTACTTTTTTCACGTGCTTCTTAAACGAAACATAAACCGTTCTTATAAAATAGCATGCCTATGGATAATCTTCATTGTGAGGGGAAAAAGTCACTTACCTATTAATTTAAGCATGTTAGTACGACGATAATACAAATTATTATTAAAATATTATAATTATTTTATTTTTATTACTATTATTATTTTTTTATGGAGGGATGAACCAGTCGGTAAACCCACCCCGTTGCCTAATTGGTGATAGGCTTTAAAAAAGTCAAAAATTCAACTAACGGTCAACTTGTTTTGTTGATTCAAATTACAATTGGAACTACTTTTCTAATCGTGAAAATTAAAATTTCTGGTCAGAAACTTTCTATTTTAATTTGTTGAACCAAACGGGTTATAAAAAACGGTGATCATTGGTCGAGAGAAGGGTCGAGGGACGCTTAGATCGTGCAACAGGAGATATGATCAGATCCCCTCAACTCAGCTTACTGTCAAAAAAGGTCAACCTCTAACTACGCATCTACCTGTCACAATTCACAACTTGGAAATTGATAAACATGTGAGTTGGGTTTCACACAAAAATCAAGGAAAATGCAGTAGAAATGATAGTAGAAATGATAGAAACGACAGAAAACCACTAGAGATATTTCCCTGGGGAATGTGGTCCAATTCAAATGCGTCTTCAACTCAAACCTAACTTGTAGCAGCCATTGGGATTGGAACTACCCATTGGCTTCTGAACACAAGACAAAAGACTCAGGGCCATCTGTTACTCCCATTCGTCCTGCGCCACAAAGCCTCCAACCTTGCTTTAATAAGGAAGATCTTGCAATTTTTATTCTATCAGTTGGTACTGTAATTTAACAATTAGATTGACTTCTCAACAACCCAAAACCGTTTTCTATCATACATCATTAAGTACAAAAATTACTCCAGTTCAGATGATATGATTAAACCAAAATACATATTTTGCTACAAGTTTTGCCCTTAATAATAGCTAGAATCCAACCCTTTGGTAATAAAAAAAATACTCAGAGATAGAAAATGACCCGAGTGAAAAATGATAACAAGAACATGGAAGGTTATATACCAGAATGATGATTTGTGACCTCATCTGTTTAAGGATTATGTTGTTTTATAGAGTGGTTGATAGAGTAATTTAAACCATTAGTTTGAGTTTGAGAGTTGTAATATACGAAAGTTTTATATTGTAGTTTTTTACTTTAACGAAAGTTTTTACACACTTTACAATTTAAACCATCTATTAGAAATAGACATCATTTCACATTTACACTTTTTCATCTCAACAATGATTACCTAAAAGCTAAATTCAAAGATTCAAAAGACATGGAGGGAAAAAGAAAAAGTTGAACAAAGTAATTCAATGGTTGGGACTTGGAAGTATAATTAGAAACCTTCACTGATTTCGCTATTTCAACTTAACAAAAGAAGCCATATCCACATATCAGTAAATTCGATAAGACGATCATGCACAGTTCTCCTGCATGAAAAATATTTTGAAGAAGATCCTATAACTTCACTTCGGCATATATTTCTAAAACGCAGCGACCAATCACAACAACATTTTTGTGCTGCTCCATCCATCCCCCCACAAGCTCAATTCAACTCTCTGACTCACCCTCCTCCATGTCTTCACAACACTTTCCACGCTACAGGCAAATAAATTATGAGAAGGGTCGATGAGAAATCTTCAAAATAGCAAAAACATTACTAGATATAATATATTCAATGCCTCAAACATTTATATTTAAAAAAAAAAAAAAATCTCTCAGAAAATTTCCATATAAGTCTTTCAACATTATAGGGGAAATGCAACTGCTTAACAAAGGGAGACGACGCCAAAATTTATCCTTTTCTGATATATGGAATGATGATATACTTATCATCAATATCAGTATCATAAATACATTTTCTTAAAGCCTCTGTGGATTCTATACAACTAAAAATTATTGTTTTGTGACAAATTCATATTTAAATTCCATGACATTCCTCTCCAGTAGTGTTTTTGTTTTTAAAATAGATAAAAATAGTTTTAAAAAACTGTGTAAAAACATTTTTAAAAATTCTCAAAACCAATTAGGCTGTGTCCAGAATTATTTTTCTTATCTAAAACTCTCTGTACTGATTTAATGTATCACAATACCAGAAGAAGCAGGGATGATTATGAAACAGAGACACGGAGAAATATGATTTTTTTTTTTAAAAAAACGAATAACAGACGAATATCACAAACAATTTTAGAGGGAAGCCAATCGCTAATCTGTCTAATATACGAAAAAACTAAATAAAAAAAAGTTCTTTTTTTTTCCTCCAAAAAAAGAAGAATTTCTCCTTCTTCTCCCAAAACAAAAGAAAAGACAAATTATTTGGCACCACAAAAATTTTACATAGTTAATGTAAAAGGAACACAACTCGTGATATGATCCAAAACGCAAGCTTACAAAGTCAAAAGATCAACAATCCAACCAAGACAAAAAAAAGTCAAACGATCAAACGTACCAGGAATCTCCTTTCGCGGCGTGGAAGGAGCCGTGGCGTAACAGAAAATCGAGCGTCCCAACATGGAGAGAGTGGAGACGATCCCG
>CAMOHE010049310.1:0-27944 GCA_946598075.1 Artocarpus hirsutus
GGATGAGGCAAGGGGGGCCGGGGGTTGGAAGGGTAGGTGGGGAGAGGGTGGGCCTTGGGGAGGGAGGGAGGGAGGGAAGCGAGGGGGGGCGAGGGTGAGGCGAGGGGGGGCGAGGGTGGGGTGGAGTGGGGGATGGGTGGGGCAAAAGGGGGGAAGGGGGGCAAGGGTGGGGCGAGTGGGGTGAGGGTGGGGTAGAATGGGGGGTGGATCGAGGGTGGGGGTAGAGTAGGGGGTGGGTGGGGCAAGGGGGCGTAAGGGGGTAAGGGTGGGTGGGGCGGGGAAGGGGGCGAGGGGGGCAAGCGGAGAGGGGGACGGTGGGGAAGGGGAAGGGGTAGGTAAGGGGGGAGGAGGGGGGCGGTGGGGAGGGTGAAGAGGAGAGGTAAAGGGAGGGGGAGCTTACCGATGGTGAGGAGGCAACTACGGCAGAGAGAGATCTTGAGAGAGAGAGAGAGGGATTTTAGCGAGAAAGAGGGAGGTAGATTCAAAATAGGAAGGTGGGCACACGTTTCAAAATTCTTAAAGGGAAAAATGAAACTTTCACTACGGTTTTTTTATAAACCATCGTGGAAGCTATTATAGCAAAAAGATAAAAGAAAATACAGCATTCCACAATGGTTTATTTATAAACCATCATGGAAGCTAAGAAAAAAGAAAAAGACAGCCTTCTACAATGGTTTATAAATGAACCGTCGTGGAAGCTATTTTATAGCATTTTAAATGCTGTAAAAAGAAAATGAAAAAGAAGCCTTCTACAACGATTTATAAATAGACCGTCGTGGAATCTATTTTACAGCATTTTAAATTCTATAAAAATAAAAAAGAAAAAGATAGCCTTCTATGACAGTTTATAAATAAACCGTCGTGGAAGCTATTTTACAACATTTTAAATGTTGTAAAAAGAAAAAAAGACAGCCTTCCACGACGGTTTATAGGCCGTCATGGAAGCTATTTTACAGCATTTTAAATGCTGTAAAAAGAAAAATAAAAAATACAACCTTCCACTACTATTTTGTTTAAAAAAATTGTCATGGTAAGCCAAGCATACCACAACAGTTTTTTTAAAAACTGTCGTGGTAGCTCCCGCCCTTACCACGCGGGCTTAACTTGTCGTGTTTTTTTTCTTTTGTCACGATGGTTTTTAAGAAATTGTTGTTAAATGAAGGTCGTATAATCTCAAATTTGTTGTAGTGATTCACCATGCACCATCGCTATTTTTATAATTTATATTCTTTATCTTGTTTTTTTAAAATGAATACTTTATCTTGTTTCGCTTCAATTCGTACGAAAAAAAATAAAATAAAATAAAAATGTTATTTTTATACTTTTTAATAAATATAAATACAATATTAACATTAACATTGGATTAGAGATGATATTTATCTCTTATAAACTCTTTTAGTTTTGGTCATCTTTTATTTATTTATTTTCTTATCTAAACTTTTTATTTTTTTGCTTAAAAAAAGATAATCTCATCATTATCAATTTATTATTTTTCCAAAGGATCTATTATAGTCTTTCTTATTTAAGGAAAACAAAGGGCAACTACCCCAAAACCAAACTACCAAAACACACACACACATGTGCACGCGTGCATGAAACATGTCTTAAATCTTAGGTTACATTTTCCATACGCTGCCTATGGTCCGACCACTGTTGTCATCGATGGCCTCCCCTGACCATACCGCCCCACCCAACAAAATGAGAAAATAATGATTTATGAAACCTTGCAATATGGTCATAGTCGAAATCTTCCTCACGCACCACGTTAAGGTTGCATGAACCCTCTCTCAGCGCTTTTGTTTGGTCACTCTTCTATTGTGAATTGACTCAGATTTAGCTATGTAGGCAAACCCAAGCCTCTTATCTGTCAATTAAGCCAGAATATTTTCCATGTACTATTGCTGTTTTTATAATTTAAATTTTTTATCTTATTTTTTCTAAAAGGAATACTTTATCTTGTTTCGTATCAATTAAAGCACAAAAAAAAACATCAAATATGTTATTTTTGTACTTTTAATAATATAGATATAACATTAGCATTAGCACTAGATTAGAAATGCTCTTTATCTTTTACAACACCTTTTAGTTTTGATGGTCGTTTATTATTTATTTATTTTCTTGTCTAAAGTTCTTTTTTTTTTTTTTTTTGGCTAAAACCTCATTATTTTCAATTGTCATTGTTTTTCCAAGGGTTCTATTGTAGTCTTTCTAGAAAGCCAAACGGCCAACTACCCCAAAACCTAACGGCCAAAATCCTAAAAACCCAAATGCAAAAGATAACAACGTCAAACAACTACAGCAACAACAACAACAATAATTACTCATAAAAAAAAATAAAAATAAAATAAAAAAAAAAAAAAAACCACACAACAACAACAATAATCAAGTTCAACCGCTGATGCTGTACAGCAAATAGTAGAGAGAGAAAGAGAAAGCGTGACAAGGACGTTCCCTCCGACGTTTTCTCTTTTCTTTAAGCAAAAGCCTCAACCTGAACCACCTTCTCCTTCTTCTTCTTCTTCCACCACTTGATCTCGCTCTCTGTCTCCGATCTGTTGCTAGGGTTTCATTCTTTTCTCTTTTCTTCTCTCTATCTCATGTTTATCCTCAATGTCCTATAGATTCGCTCTGTAATCCTTCGCAAGGTACTTATTTTCCTCGATCTACGATCCCTATACTTTCCAATTACTCTTTAATCTCTCGCCTTTTTCTTTTTGGTGTGGTTCAATTCGTCGCTAAATTTGATTCGGTTCTGGTTTTTCAGCTTCCAAAAAATTAAAAAAAAAAATAATGGTGGATTCTGGGCCAGTTACGCCTGGACAGGTACGCGTTTTTGGTTTTTGATTTTTTTTGGATGTGGTTGTTGGTAATTGATTGAATGTGGAAGAGTTTGATGTGCGTTGATTGATTTCGTTGAAGATCTCTGTACTAGATTGCGATTTTATTGATTCTCTATTGTGGACCTCTCGATCTGAAATTGATTTGAAACGCCATTGTTGCTGTTTCAGTGGTGCATTTAATTGAATTAGCTCGTGAAAGGGATTGGCTTGCATGGAGTTTTATAGGCGTGCCTAATTTTGTATAAATAAGTGATTTTGGTTTTCTATCAAGACCTCATAGGCCTATTGAATATAATGTACTATAGGGAATATCTCAGGGAATTCTTTGAAGGAGGAAAGACAAAAAAAAGAGAACCCATATATTTTTTTTTATTTTCTTAGGCATTTAAGCATGAGTTGTGAAATAGGCAGACTCACTTTTGGGTTGGAGACGCTAAATGACCACTCTATCAAAAATATTATCTTGCTTAAAAATCTAGACCGTAAAATCTGTTACTTATGATCTTTGAACTGAGTATGGTACTAAACTGATGGTCCTACAACTGCTACGACTGTTCAGAAACCGGCTCTGAATTGTCTTATTCTCCTTTTGACGTAGCCATGAGCTATATCAAAGCTTTTATGCTGGAATACAAGTGTGAATACCATGTTTTTACTTAGATCTGTATGTAATCACATTTATGTGGCTCTAGTTTCCATTGTTCTAATGGCTGTCCTATTTGATAATGATTTGAGATGGGAAAGTGTTGTTCATCCTACAGCACATTTAAGTGTCTGCATCCTCTATAGGCACTAGCAACTACTAGCAACGTTAGAACATTCAGTATTATTAGTTTGCTTAATGAAACTTCTGTGTTATGTATTTTGGTTGGCTATGTGAAACTAATTCTTGGTCTAGCTTGCTTGATCTGTGCTTCATCATTAGAATCCATTATGACAATTCGAATTTTACCTTATCTTTTCGTTCTTTTATTCCCTTATTTGACCTGTAACTTCTGATACTGTCTGCATGGGCCAATTTAAAAGCAACTTCTGATATTACGTGAATAAAATTTCTCTAATAGTGCTTCGTTTATTGTTCCTAGTTGTCATTTTTGCTGGGAATCATCCCAATATTTGTGGCATGGATATATTCAGAGTACTTGGAGTACAAGAAATCTTCATCTCCCCATAAAGTGTAAGCTTTGTTTGTTTAACTTGGTGGGCTTTGAACTTGATGAACTTGAATTATTATTAGTCTTGTAGTGAAAATGTCTGACATCTATTACTTTCAACTCTTTTTTTGGGACATTGAAATAGGGATTTGCTTCTTTTCTTTCGTTTCCAATTGCACAGTATTTTTATCTTTTGCTTAGCTTCATAGTGTTTGCTGCATATTTTCCTGATGCTGAACTGTTAAATTTTCTGTATTGCAGTCATTCAGATGTTAACCTAGTTGAATTGGGAGGGGAGACCATCAAGGAAGAGGATCGTGCTGTTTTGTTAGAAGGAGGTCTTACAAAATCAGCATCTTCAAAGTTTTATAGTCCGTCCATCAAAGCAAATTTAATTAGGTTAGCTTACATGTTATGCCTATGTCTTGATTGCGTTTCTTTGAGGTGGTGTTGTTGGGACTCTTTTAAGCTTCTTTTCTCTGAATGAAATTGTAGGTTTTTGACTTTGGAGGATTCTTTCTTACTAGAGAATCGAGCAACACTCAGAGCAATGTAAGTTGTTCTTATTATGTCAATAATGATAGAAGACATGGTAGACTGTAGATGTAATTCCTTCTTTACCAAGATTATTGTTCCATTTAGATCTGAGTTTGGAGCAATTCTATTCTATTTCTACATATGTGACCGGACGAGTTTATTGGGAGACTCTACAAAGGTAACTTTTCCTGTTTACAGTTTTCATGTGTACCTATGTTTTAATGAGCGTGTGTTGTATAAATCTATATATCTTCAAATCTAGTTCATTTTTGTTGAATTGGCTTCATGAGTTCAAATCGTCTCTTTAATTTTTTTGTGTTTGTTTTCTCTTTGGACAGAACTACAACCGCGACCTTTTCCTGTTCCTCTACATTCTTCTTATCATGGTTTCAGCTATGACATCTTTGAAGAAACATACCGACAGATCAGCATTCTCTGGAAAATCCATACTCTACCTTAATCGTCATCAGACTGAGGAGTGGAAGGGGTGGATGCAGGCTAGTACTTTAATTAGAAACAAGAAATTTAAAGCTTTAGAATCGTTTTGGAAAGAACTGAATGCTACTATTTTTGTTGTTTGTGAGAGGTTGGAAGGGGAAGTTTTGGATCTCTATTTACTTAATTTAACATGTTTACCTTTATATGCATTCTTATTTCGTTATTGTTATTATTATGACATTACCTTATTTCATCTAGCCACAACAAGGAAAAATCATATATTGATACCATAAAACATCGAAGTTGACTGGAAAATTTTGGAAACTTCTTGATAAATGCTATGTAGTGTCTGTAGAACTATGAGAGATGTTATTGGTTTTCTGAATTGATCTTGCTAAACCTATGTTGATATACATGTCAACATTCCTATGTATTGGTTTAATATCCCAAATCTATTTTGCAGAATTTTTCTGAATTATCAGTTTCCTGGTGCATACTTATACAATTAGATTTTACTTATTTTGATGGCCATGATATTTCTTTCCATGACAGGTCCTATTTTTGATGTACCATTACTTTGTTGCAACTGAGATATACAATGCAATACGTATCTTTATTGCTGCATATGTTTGGATGACTGGATTTGGCAACTTTTCCTATTACTACATTAGGAAGGATTTTAGCCTAGCTCGCTTTGCGCAGGTAATTTATTTATTTATTTGTCTCCACATAAATTGTCATATGACTTCTCTTTTTTTTTTTAACAAGAAATGTACAACAACAAATGAAGTGTTCTCAGATCTTTCATTGTACTGTACATTGCAGATGATGTGGCGACTAAACTGTTTCGTGGCATTTTGCTGTATAGTTCTTAATAATGATTATATGTTGTATTATATCTGTCCAATGCACACGCTGTTCACTGTAATGGTATATGGAGCCCTTGGAATTTTTAACAAGTATAACGACATAAGATCAGTGATTCTTGTGAAGATTGCTGCATGCTTTCTTGTGGTTATTTTGATTTGGGAAGTTCCCGGGGTCTTTGACATACTTTGGAGTCCATTTGCGTTCTTCTTAGGTCAGTAATCTGTGCTTAAAATTACTTTGTTGCTATGAATTTCTATGTTTTACCTATCTCTCTAGTTCTAATTCAAAAACCCATTATGTTGCCCCTTAAACTACTTATAAACTGTCATTTAGTCCAACTACACATACAATATACCTTTTAAGACGACAATTGTGGTAACAGCGTGCAACTATTATAGTTTTTTCAGATTGATTTAGTTTGCTTCTATTCAAAACATTTTTCTACCTACTAGGCATTAGCTTATGCGTCTTACTAATTGGTTGCCTGTTTATTTTTTGAATGGCAGGGTATACTGATCCTGCAAAGCCAGACCTCCCACGACTGCATGAGTGGCATTTCAGATCTGGACTTGATCGCTATATATGGATCATTGGAATGTTATATGCGTATTATCATCCTAATGTAAATAATTGAACTTTCAAGCATCTAAAAGTTTTGTTTTTTAAATTCATTTACCTATAAAATACTATCATCTCAGGTTGAGAAGTGGATGGAGAAGTTGGAGGAATCTGAAACCAAGAAAAGAGTCTCAATCAAAGGGGCAATTGTTGCTGTTTCCTTATTTGTGAGTTTTATTTTATTTTTTCTCTATCTTTTGGTTAATCAAAGTATTAGTATTTTCAGCTTGTATGGTGGTTATCAAAATTTTTTGTTCTCTTTTCATCTCTTTTTATTCAGTTATCTGATCCGATGCTTTTTGGCTTTTGATCAGGTTGGTTATTTATGGTTTGAGTACATTTACAAGCTAGACAAGGTTACATATAACAAGTTCCATCCCTACACGTCATGGATTCCTATAACGTGCGTGTTAAATATGAGCAACGCTTCCTAGGGAATTTATGAGGGTGCATGTTTTTAACGTGGTGACCTTTCTTTGGTTATTTACATTGACTTATCTTGTTTGTCTTTTCTCCTCTTTCAGGGTTTATATCTGCTTGCGAAACTTCACTCAACAGTTCCGGAGTTTCTCTCTTTCTCTCTTCGCGTATGTAATTCTTACCTGTATATGATATTTTTTAACCCATGAAAGCTCTTACACGTACCTGGTGGATTCATTCATCAAACTTGCTTTCATCTTGTGTTTGTATATTTTTATTTTTGACAATTTTTTTTGCATCATTTGTACTTTGTATTCTTAGGTGGCTTGGGAAGATTACTCTAGAGACCTATATTTCTCAGTTCCACATCTGGTTGAGGTATGTGCAGATTATGTTTCATTTATTGTGTTTGTATGTTCATTCAAGTCTGACATGATCAAAATAAGCACCACCGAACCCTACCCACCTCTCAAGTTTCTTTCTTTTCTCCATTTTATTAGAAATGAGGCTAATTTTCGTTCCAACTACTTTATTTGCACTTACAGATCAAACATGCCTAATGGACAGCCCAAGTGGCTTCTTTGTTTTATTCCAGAATATCCGTTGCTTAACTTCATGCTCACAACAGCGATTTATATTTTGGTAAGCAGATTATAGCCCTTATATGAGAGCTAGCTGTCTCTACTTATCCTGATCTTTTGTATTATCACTTTGCTGTAAGCAGATTATAGCCCTTATATGAGAGCTAGCTGTCTCTACTTATCCGGATCTTTTGTATCATCACTTTGCCGATTTGTGTTTGTAGGTTTCACACCGGCTCTTTGAGTTGACTAATACACTTAAAACCGTCTTCATACCCACAAAAGACAATCAAAAGCTGCTTCATAATTTCCTGGCTGGAGGTGCAATTGCTGTCGTGTTTTATTGCTTCTCATTCGTTCTTCTTCTGATCCCTCGTTGATTGTGCAAGTAAGTGTGGTGTGCGAGAGGTGTTGAGTCTTTTCATGGTTCCTCTAGATTTTTCAAAACGCATTTTGATGTCATATCTTGCTTCTGAAAGTGAATAATAATGCATTTAACCATTGCAGGTGTGAAAAATCAAGAGCCTAAGGCAAATTAAACATGTTTTTCTGTTTGATGTGGAAATGTATGCAGAATAAAATAAGGTTGCTTAGAACATGTTGCGTGCCATTCTCCTTCGCGGTTCTTCCTGTGGTTCAAACAGTTTTGAAGGATAAAAACGTCCAAATTCGGGGAAAGAGCGAAGGATGGATGGTGTATTCTACATGGAAAGTTTCAGGGAACTGGAACGACAGAGGAAGGGAAATATTTTTGTAATACCACGTCATCCTATATATCCGTTTAATTTTTTTTTTTTGGGGCAGTTTTTTCTTCCTGTCAAACACTTTATTTAGCCTTTTTGGTTCAATCGTTGAGAAAAAATAGGTTATTGTGACTTAGATTTTGTTTTTCGCTATCAAATTCAATTTTCGTGACTGCTGTAATTTGACTATTTTCAAGTTATTACAAAAATGAAGCATACAGTAACCTTGTATATTCAATTTGTGAATTTGATAATAAAATGCTTTTGTTATCTTCTTACTAACAAAAGTACCTGCACATTGCAGTGGGAAATATTATTGTATTATACAAATAATTAGAGATTGTTGCAATTTAAAATTAGTCTATATACATATATACTGTTGTGGAGTTAGGATTTATTTGATAGGGGGCATTTGTTTTTGTCAAGATTATACTAACACTTATATATAGGTAACAGTATTAGTTTATTAAATTAACTTATGACATTTACACATGAAAACATCAATATTATGTCTAAGTAGGAAAATTTATCCTAGTTTATCTCTTACTTATTTGATACATGTTTTATTTAATATGCTCAAACTGTGTCAAAGAATAACCAATTTAAAACATATGGGCCTAACTTAGATTACATAAGCCAAATGCAACCAAGAATAGTTGGTTTAGTTTATGTAAATCCAGTCCAGTCTTTCACTTATATATTTGACACATGTTTAGTATAGTGTCCTCTCACATTGCTATAAGTTTAGTTACTGTATATCGGAGCTATGATTTCTGGGCGTTCTCTCTCTACACTTCTCCTCTCTAAAATTTGAAGCTTGTTTTTTTTTTTTTTTCCTTCTTAAATTTCCATTTTTTTCTTTTGTTTCTTTTTAAAAACTCGAATCTTATCCACAACCCTTAACCATTTTTAATTTTTAATTTTTTCTTTTCTTATTCGTTTCTTTTGTTTCTTCTTGCTTTTTCTTTTTTTTTTTATGGATTCAAAATATTTATTTGAGAAAGTACTTTCCATCATTTTCTCATAAGGTTCTTAGACAGAAATATAAGTCTAGAATCACTCAACTATAGATTTCATGCATATTACCATTCCTAGTGGTGTGATGCTGTTGATTGAAAGAAAAATTCGTCCGAGTGATTTTAATCATAGTATTGGTCTTCCAAGTATAGGTACCAGTCGTAGTATCATGACAAGAAGAGCGGGTGTTATTGAGTCCAAATGTAACAAATGTTAGCAACAGATTTGTGAGAATAAGCGTCGTTCGCTTAGATTTTTGTTAGCAAATAGGGAGGACCAAATTCATTTTTGCAAAAATGGTCTTTCTAATGAAAACTTAGATGATCTTCAAGTTACTCTTTAAAGTTATCCTTGCAGATATGTCCAATGTGTAATTTCTAAACTCTAGTCCAAATTCCATGCCGAAATACGTCTTAAGAATCTAGTGTTTAAAGACCTTATTTGTCAGTTTGTAAGGAAATTGGATGAGGATTAAATTTGTATCTATAGTTGTTGTTTAAATGTTTCTAGAATAAAATGTGTTTTGTGTTTTTAGTATTTAGTTTGTTTTAAGATTGTCATAATAAGTGTTGAATAATTAGCGTTGGATTTTATTTTTTTAAAATATTATATTGTTACGTAAATCACATGATGTACTATGATATATTTGAAATTTCCAAATTTTATATAGATGCTTTAAAATTTGTGTCTTATTTGTCAAATGTTCTACAGTAATTTGTCAATTTTGTTTTATACTTTATTTTGTCTCGTATATCAGTTTTCTATATTCAAAGTTTATGTTCTACAGTAATTTGTCAAAGATTAATGACATTTATTAGTACTGTAATAATATAATATGCCAAAACAAATTTCAAGAGAGAGAATAAACATTAACTCAAAAACAAAAATAGAATATATTTAAAATCAAGAACACACATTAATGAATAACAAAACCTATTATACGATAATATAGATATTAAAGCAATTTTTCATTATAAATGAACAAAGAAGAAATTGGATAAAAAACATTATTTTATGTGTTGTTTCTTTTTTCCTGTTAAAACAAACACTTTTGTACATGATTTTTAAAAACATTGAAATTTATTTAGTTCTAATATTATTTTCTATAAATAAGTAAACTAATACTGAGTAGATAAATTTAACCCTTTTTTTCTTCTTTTTCCTTTACATCTAAAGTTTTGGCTTTTATTTTTCTTATTATTATATTAATTTATGATTGTACATATTAAATTTAATATTAATTTGATGCTGAAATAATGAAGATGGGTTTATGTAATAACAAGCATTAGGCAAAATTTAAATATAAATACAATATAAAATATTCATAGAAATATTTAGACAAATTATATAAATTTCAACATCATAAAACACATTAAATATATATGTAGCCCTAAAAAAACTTATGTGTTGCAGTTAGAAAAGTAAAGATTGTTGCATCATGAAAATTAGTTTATAAACATATACATACACATATATATACATATAATTTGATATTGTAGTCAAAAGTTTGTTATTATTTTTTATTGTTTTCTTTTTCCTCTTTTACTTTGTGATTATTTTTTATTGCTTTCTTTTTCCTCTTTTACTTGTTTCTTCTTCTCTACAAAACAGAAATTCACACATACACAAAAAAAAAAAAAGAAGTTAGCAATGTTGAAGTATATATATTGTTAATTAAATAATTTAAAAGTAGTTGTATTACATAAATTTTGGACCTTTTTTTGAGGGTTTTGTTGTTTTTTGTTTCAAAATTGAAATCATTAAGTATTATTAAAGCATATATTTAATGAAATTAATATTGAATTTTTAAAAATTTTAATATAAATTAGTATTTTACCTTGTAGTTAATTTTTTAGATCGGGTGCTTAAGGATCCATTGTTGGAGAGGCTTGTAGCTAAGGGGGTGATATTGAAGGTTGGATATCTTCAAAAAATTTTGAAACAACTATATCAATTGATGCTACTCTTGCTTGAAAATAAATTTGAAATATCTTTCATTGTCCTCTAAGTTGACCGATAATTGGTGGGGTTATGGACGAATTAGTAAAACCTTCATCAATTGTTAATGCTGAACATGGTTTTTTTATAAGTGTTTGTGTAGTTCATCTAAATATGATACATATCATGTCTACTATATTGTCGTCTCTATATATGTATTTAATTTATACTTGTTATAAATGTTACAATAAATGATTAATATATAATTAATAAGAATAAATAAAATGTAATAACAATTTATAAGTGTACATTACCATGGCATAGGTGTTGTGTTTATATTGCCGTGATTATCACACTACCATCCAGTTCCTAATGGTTTCAGTGGCTTGTAACATCTAGGGCATGAGTTATAGTACCAATCATGATATGTGAAAAATTGACTTATTATAGAGTTTATTGTAAATTTAACACCTTGTATAAATGAAGAAAAGTAACTAGTTTGAGCAATCGAATTACTAAATTAAGTTTAATTAATATTAACCTAATTGTTTTCTGGATCTAATGCTTTAAACTCCCTAATTGTTATTTTGTTGGCTAATTTTTATTCTTGAATTAACTAATTTTTGTTATTCAATTAATTTTTGTTCTTATTTGCATTACTTATCTTATTGTGTGTATATAGTATGACATATTACTACATAGCATCACATTTCATATAATATAAACATGCTTAACTGAAAGTGAGTAAGGAATATAATTTACCACTGCGCACCTCACATACTGATCATCGCATAATCATAATATAACATGACATGGCATGATATAAACATAATAAATAATAGTCATAACATAACTCAACATGGCACATTGTGACATGACATAATATAACTTAGCATAACATAGTATGCTGTGTCTCAGTATAACATGACGATAATATCATAATATAACAAGGCATAACCTAACAATGATTATGCATTTCATAATTTTCATAAATCGCATAAAAACATTTTAATTTGAAAACAGTATTTTTCATATTGTAGGCGAGATTTTTACTTACTTGTTTCAAGAAATAGGACCGCTAGCTCGCTATGTTACTTTCCACTATTTTCAGATTCTGTTAAAGAACACCCATTAAGAGTGCAAGTTTAGCTTATCTTATGCTATATAATTTAGCATAATCGTAAAAAGAATTAAATTTAGAATACATTTCCTTTTAAAGGATTACATAATCATCTATTTATTACAAGAATTAATTTAATCTAATCCTCATAATTTAATTTTCCTTAATTACCTTTAATTATATCTTACTAAAGTTGATAATTAATTAATCAACTTAATTATCTTATCCATTATCTAAGTCTAAATGAAATCCCTTTTATTATTCTTATTGGGCTCATAGTTGCATAAAGGCCCACTTCTAGTTGCTATTCAATTTTACATCGTAGAAATATGACCTACTAAGTCCAAAACAGTATATGGTACTCTAAACACTAGGCTGTCGAAACTTTAATCCGAGAGATGGCTTCTTAACTAATATGGGTGTTGGCCCGTATTTAGTGTCGTAATGTATTAGAAATAACTTATCAGGTTTCTACAATCATTGTTTTAAATCCGTTGAAGTTTGTTAAGAAAATCCATATTTCATATTTGTAAAAATTTCATGTCAAAAAATTGTATTTTAAAATAGAGTCTAAATCTAATAAAACTATGAATATAGACTCGTATAGTTTTTTAAGTGCTACAATTTCTTTGTTGGTTATATATTATAATTCTGCCACTAAACAGTTGTTTTGTTTAAATCTAATACCGAAAGGTATTTTTTCTTTAGTTTTGAAAGTCACCATACAACTATATGTTAGAGATAGTTTTTTTAAACAAGGATCTAATGTGTTTCTTGAGCATCTAATAGAGACAAACCTTGGAGTGATTTGGCTTAAAGAATGGCACCAACTTCTAATCAAATGGAGAGAAAACAACTTTTTTTATCAAGCCATATCTTCACTACAATTTCACTATTCAAGGTAAGGTGTAGATATAGTCATTCTTACAAGACAATTTCCATATCTTAAGATGCTACCATGACCTAGGTGTCCTCATGTCTCCATATCTTAAGATGCTACCATGACCTAGGTGTCCTCATGTCTCCATATAGTCAAAAGTTTATGTAGTTTTAGCCTCTTACACTGCTAAAATCTCGATCCGAAATTAATCACCAAATTAGTCGACACCAGTTTCAAGACTTAATCCTGTACTCAAATTGAACTGTTATGGATCTTAAAACTATTTTTAGGCCTAGACTTGAATTTTCCTACACTTTTCTCGGATACGGAATAGTTTTTTAATAGTATCAATTTTTGAACTCCAATAGCACTTTTTACTAAAAATGCTACTAATGGGCAATTAAGAACTTACTATATGTTAAGGTGTTTCTTGGCACACTGGTAAGACTATACTATCCTTAAAATTCATATGTATTGAATTTTGAAGTTAATTTATAGTTTAAATTTTCTTCCGCCTTAAATCATGGTGTGAAATTATAAACCAAATTATTTTGCTCATAGAAGCTATGAAATCTAACTTTAATATTAATATTTAATTTTGGAATTTATATTATAATTCCACAAATTCTAAAATCATCAACCTAAAGTATAAAATTTTCTAGAAAAAATCTTGACTTAAATATTTAATTCTAGGGTTTTCTTGGTCATTACAATAACTATTCAAGTTCATAATACTTGGAACACTAGTGTGTGATGTTCACTAATATGGAGCTCTCAAAATTAAATGAGAGTTAGTTAATATTGTCTAACTACACTAGAGTATCTATCGATACACTGCTAATGTAGTATTATACCTAAAATTCTTAAATATTGAATTTCATGTTTCTTGCTGATAAACTCCCTTCTTCTTAACTTTGAGATAGAAGGTTTCCTGATTTTGAACTGATTTCAAATAATCTCATAACATTTAGTAATATTGTATTCTATAGAATATAATCTAATTATAGAATTGTGGAATTTAAGTTGCAATTCCACAAATCTTTACGTACAGTAACCGATTGGGTTTTCTAGAAAACACTTGACTTAAATACTCAAATTCTTTCGAATATAACCAATCAAGTGCTTAATTGTCAGATCAAAATTTTGTTCAAACTGTTAAGAATATATTCATGCATCTCAAGTCAACTCTTTTTTCAAACTTTTCCGTTCTCCTCATAATCGTGGATCTTATTCTCTACTAACTTGGTTCACGTTAAGCCTTCTAGCAAAAGGCTTGCAGATATTCCTAAGTTGGCTCAACATACATAATATGACAGAGTTTGTCATATTGTTGTTGTCGCTGACAGCCTAACAGGAAGTTACACTTATTGGATGAAAATTCTTACTTTCTTGTGAACTTAACGATGTAGTTATGGAAAAATTATTAACTAACTATACTTATTAACTAGTGGATTTTTTTAGACATTACAATCTACTCACCTTACAAAATTTTCATCCGTGAAAATTAAAATAAACTAGGGGTCTCCTATTGCTTTCATAACCTCACACTTATGGCCCTATTGCCTAAAGCCCCCACCCCCCTTTTTTCTAATTCATGACTTTTATTAACCCTTCTTCATATATTAGGTCATTGCATATTTGCATCGAGATCATGATCCGGTACATAGGGATTGGTCGAAAGTTTGTTTTTATTTTGTTTCCTTTGTGGCTATTACTACATTTTGTTGTCTGGACTGGCAATAATGATAGCCTAAAATGTACTTATCTGCTTGTTCTAAGACTTTTAAGGGTTCATCACAACTTAGCTTGCCCTTTCATGTCTCTTTTGCACATGTTTAGCTCTTTTTTGGGTGTGCTGAGTGAAGGGAAATTGATTTCATTTTCCATAGCCCTAAGACTTTTCATAGTCATGTTCTTGTGGCCTTGGTATAGGCCAAGAGTCATTTTTATTCTCAACTCATTTATTTAAATCATTTTGGCCATTTCTCACCAAAACTAACATGTCTCGTACCAATTTTTCCAATTTCTTAAATTTCTTGAAAGTAAGTTAGAGGCTTATCTTTCGTCTACTAGAAAGTTTCTTCATTTTGCTAATTTTAGGGGGTGAATTGGGTCTCTTAACCTATGAAAATCATACTATTGATTCTTTTTACTTGTATTTATAATGAAATCTACAACAGACTATCATAGCATACAGTGGGTGTTTGGATATTTTATCCCCTTCTGACACCCCTATATGGGTTAATCATTTTAGATCTAAATTTTGTAATACCAAGTACGGTATGCTTTTCTAGAAGGAGCAAAATTGCAGCGTCTCCTTCAACCTGTAAGAGGTTTATTAGAATCTCGGCTATATTGAAGTATCTACTTCAAGATCGTAATTCTAGTCTTTCAAGTACCTTTTTCCTTAAGAAATTATATGTCGTTCTAGACTAACTTGTTCTATCCATTTGACGCCATAATCCAGCTTAGGCCGTTTTACAGTATTTCACCATTTACGTAGTTTATCTCTCCTTCGGACTTCAAATCGGTCTCGTTTCTACCGCAGATTGCACTAATGATTCCCTCTCTAATGATTATCTTTCTCTTTTCTCATTCTCTCTCTAATAATTTTCTCATTTCTGGTTCTCTTTTAAAAAATTCTCTCTCCTCATTCTTACTCACCACATTTTCTCTCTTATAAAAAAAATAAGAATGACATTTTCTATACAAGTTATGGGTCAATTAAACTTTTATTTAAACATATGAAAAAAAAAAATTGATATCTGAAAACATCTTTTTTCCTATCCAAATATGTTTTTCTTTTTTCTTTTGAAAAATAACACCAAATTCCTTTTGTTTTCCAAAAACAATAAAAAATAGGTTTTATAAGGAAATCTTTAAAGAAAAAAAAAACTCACAGAGAGCAATATCAAACAAGCTCTGAAAGTCCAATCTTCCAAACTGGCGTGGTTAAGCACCCGTGGTTTTTTTTTTTTCAAATTTTTTTAACCATGCTAAATAATAACATCCAGTGTTCTTTTATTTTTACTTCTAACTATTCTTATTATTGTTTATTGCAATTTATTTATCTGACTAAACAGCTTGTACTGTGCTATCTTGTGCTAACCTGTTTAGACAGATTAGATTGGTTAGTCTAAAGACTTAGTGAGCAACACTCCAAAATGGGTGGAACACCGTGTTTTAATACGTTAATTGGACAAATTTTTCATAGTATAATAGCCACTAGTCTTGACTTGGTCTAGCCCCGAGTTGTCATGGAGTTCGTTTTCAGGCTCCATGACTTTGATGGGTGATGTAAAATTACTAGCTGCATTCGTTGGACTTTGATTATCGTTAACAGCAGCTTCTTACCTATGTAAATGACATATGGAAAGCATTATTATCAGCTACTAGTTGTTTGCAGTGACCGCATTTAGGAATCTATAATTATTTAGTGTTTGTAAGGGTGGTGGGAACCAGTGGTTAGAACCACTTTTATTATAGCATGTAAGAGCTTTACACTGTAGCAATTTTTTTTAATTGTTACTGTAACTTGTGAGAGTTTTACACTGTTATAACTAAGTTTGTGGTCCACTCAGCCAAACATGGATTAGTGTCGCTGTCCTATGTGCTTGTACTAGGTGATCATTTAGTAAAATATTTAAACAAAAAACAAGACGATTTTCAATCATAGGATGAGGTTTTCTTTTGATGAGAATTTCTACCTTTGGGATTGGTCTTAAACACTATCGATAAGTATCTTTTAAAAAAAAAAACTACTACCCATAAGAATTGTTGTTCAAAGTGTAAAATTAATTTTTCAAGTAAAGATTTTTTTAATTTATCCTTTATTATTTTTTAATATTAATTAATTTTATAGATTTAATTAGAATTTAATGTATTTTTTTATTGTGAAACAGTTTTCCTAAGAATCCAACCTAGAACTTAACCCACAAAACCCCTTCCCCGTTAGAATTTAAAGCATTTAGTTAATTAATAGCACTTTACATCTACTATAATTAGAGACAGACTTGGATGGAAACAGTGTTTTGGTATGTTTTCTGCAGATTGAAAGTACTTTGAGCGGCTTTTTTTGAAAGCACTTTGAGCGGCTTTTTTAAACCGGGAAACAACTTAAATAGAACTACGAAGTTCGGACTAGATTTATGAATATAAATTAAAGAACGAGAAAAGAAAAGGATTAAGATTTCGCATAGAGAAAAGTATAGCAGAATTCCATGTCCTTTTCATTTCCTGGTCAGTTATTGTGATTAATTAATTGATTGTCCCCAACTTCTTGATCAAAAATTTGGTCATGGTTTTACTCAAATAATAAGGAAAGAAAAAGTGGCCATTTAGGCCACCTCTTAGTTGCCTGATTCGATGAGACCTTTTCTTTTAATAGTTCAGCTAAGATATCTATTAGGCGTTCCATGCGTCTCCGCTGAATTTTTGGGTGGTCCATGTTACAGGGACTATTAAACTAAAATCTCTCTCTACCCTCTCTTCATAATTTGACATGGAAGCAGCTCAAGAATTGCAACTCAGCGTCACTGGTAAGTCGGTTTTTTTATGCTCTCAACTGGGTCGACCTCTGTTTTCCATCTTATTTCTTTTCACTTACCAACTTTTACAGGCAAGGAAAATAAAGGAATATTGACTGTGAAATTTAGAATTATCTCTCTGCTTGATTTAAGTAGTTTGGATTTTCTCTCTATGTTACTCTTGTCAGTTCATATGGAAACAAGTAATATATGCAAAGTATATGTCAATAAAACTATTCTCATGTCTAGATATAGACTTCACAGATTTCTTTTGCTCCTTCCTCTGGTCATAAAAGTTATATAAACCAATCTTAAAGAAGAAAGAAGATCTCAGATTCACGGTGAACAAATTAGTCTTTTCTCTTTTGTAGAACAAAAAGTGTGACACATAGAAGAAAAGTCATTTCTAAGAATCTGTACTGTATATATGCACTTTTTTTTTCATCAATTACCAAGACACCATGTGATCTTTTTTTTTTTCACTAGCCCAGGAAGCTAAAGAAGCAAACCCTCATGGCCTCACAAATGATGGTCCAATCAACCTATCACCTGTTCCTCAGCCAAGAAGAAAACTTATCAGTTGGATTCGAATCGGTATCTACGCTACATTTCTTCTTGCTGGTCAGACAGCTGCAACGCTGTTGGGAAGATTGTATTTTGAGGAAGGTGGAAATAGCAAATGGATGGGAACACTTCTTCAGCTTGTAGGCTTTCCAATTCTGCTTCCCTACTACTTATTCCCAGCAATAAAGAATAAAAATGTTGTTACAGAGAGAAGCACAAACTTGAGGTCAGAACCACCTTCTTTTTTAGTCCTTGCATCATTTTATTTGGTTCTTGGCCTAATATTAGCAGGAGATTGCTATTTGTTCTCTGTTGGGCTTATGTACCTTCCCGTGTCTACTTACTCACTCTTATGTGCATCTCAATTAGCCTTCAATGCTTTGTTCTCCTACTTTCTCAACTCACAAAAGTTTACCTTCAACATCATAAACTCCTTGGTGCTTCTCACCGCCTCCTCTATTCTCCTTGTGTTTCAATCGGAATCTGAGGACGCTCCTAATGTCTCCAAAGGGAAGTATGCGATCGGTTTCATTTGTACAGTTGGAGCATCAGCAGGGTACGGATTGGTGCTCTCCTTGACACAACTCTTGATCAATAGAGTCCTGAAGAAGGAAAGTGTTTCAGTGATTGTGGACGTCGTAGTGTTTCGATCCCTCGTGGCTAGCTTAGCAACTCTTGTTGGGCTTTTCGCAAGTGGGGAGTGGAAAGGTTTGGAGGAGGAGATGAACACGTTCAGGCTTGGGAAGTTGTCTTATGTCATGACACTAGCATGGACGGCCATAACATGGAAGCTCTTCAGCATTGGATCGGTGGGACTGATTCATGAGGTGTCTTCACTCTTCGCCAATGTCATAAGCACTCTGGGTTTTCCTGTCGCCCCGGTTTTAGCAGTGTTCTTCTTCCATGAGAAGATGAATGGGATAAAGGTTATGGCAATGTTGTTGGCTATTTGGGGCTTCATTTCGTATGCTTATCAGAATTACCTTGATGATTATAGTTCCAGGAAAGAGAGCCAAAAGGCCATCAGAGAAACAAGAGCTTCACCCCATAGGGAAAGGGATATCAACGTTTGAATATGTTATAGAAGCTGTTAAAAATTAGTTGTTAGATTACACGCGTAATGCCTGTTGGTTTAAAAGAATTGGCTTTTAATAAGAACATGAAGAGCAGAACGAAATGGATTTAAAATTTTTCTAAACTTTTCATGATCATCTCCTGTTATTATATTTGTCAAACAACTATAGATTTTCAAGATCTCTTTCTCGCTATTCTTCTCTTTTTGAATTAACTAGTTTGTGGGCTCTAGTTTGTTCTCGTGTACTTTTCAATTCTCCTTCCAATCCTTCTTCGCAACTTTTTTTAAGTCGGAAAGTGAGAGCCTTGAAAACTTTAGATGAAGGGAAAAGAAAAAAGATCTCAAAGAAAATACACCGTCGGGGATGTACTTAAAGAACAAAATAATTGACTGGAGTTTGAATCAAACTCCCATTGACTGTGCTGCACCCTCAGAATGACACATGAAACATTCCAATTAATTGTGCAATTTTCCTTCATTAAAAAATCCTAGTATATTTTGACATTTGAGATAAAATGGCTTAGACAGGTAAGTTCTGAATCTCACTTTACTTGCTAAAAGTTAGTGATATTTTATAGGGAAAGACATCATTTTTCAATGAGAAAATTACATAATATGTCGTCTTTTAAACCAATCTAATTACTTATACTTCAAATTTGAAAAACCTGGGATAATTTATCCAACAAATTTTGATTTATTACAAATTTTGATCTCCTTCAAAAAAGAGAAAAAAAAAAAAAAAAAACTCTTATTCCCCCTCTATCTCATATTTGGTTTTTCCCCGTCCCTTTCTCTCTCTCCTCTCACACTCCCTCTCCTGGTTTCTCTCTTCGCTTCCTCTCTCTCATCCTCGTTCCAGTCACGGAGTAGGTCCTCGCCCGTCGCCGACGCCATCGCGTGGAGATGGCTCCATCGTCGTCGGAATATCACACAGATGGCTTCGTCGTTGCTGTCGCCGAAGCCACGTGAAGTGTGTCATCGCATAGAGCATATCGTAGTCAATCTTCGGAGTCATGCATTGGAAAAGCACGGACCAGATCTGCCCCACCATAGTTCGAATGCCGCCGTGAACTAGATCCCATAGAGCCATATCCCGCAAAGTAGAGAGAGAAATCACATCCGATAGCCGGAGTTTGCTGCCAAATCACAGCAGCGTCAACGATATACTTCCACTTGGGTTCGCGTGACTTTTGAAGTTAGGGATCACGTGAATTTCGATCTTCGATCTTTGACCTTTGACGCACGACATTCGATTTCTATCTTCAAGCTGAGATCATCAGCATCAATGGAGATCAGCAACTAGATCCATCTCCAGCAACTAGATCCGGTGGAGATGGATGTCGCATGATTTTCACATGGCCAAATCCGGAGGTGGTGGTGGTGCTGCTGGTTGTTGTTGTTGTTTAATAAGACTTGTTTTACTATCTCTGCAACACATTTAATCTTCTGAGTACTACAATTTGTGATTTGTCTAAACATATAAAAATATAAAGCTTGAACAAGTCTGAAATCAAATTGCATGCTTATTAGAAATTAAATCCGACGCAAAAATCATGCAAAGCATGGATTAATTCTTTCAAACAATTTTTTCTTCATGTTCAGATGTTAAAATCGAAATTTCATTCATAATCTCTAACATGCAACTTGTAATAAATGCTATGTATGTCAGGACCGTCCTTACCGTATCATAACTAAGTATTCCTTTACTCGTGAAAAATTTTGTTTAAAGTTTGAAAAAATACGCACATTTTTTTTTTATTTTTAAATTATAAGTATACCTTAAACCTATAATAGTACAACTCCTTAAACTTACACAAACAGTTCATTTTATTTACTTAACTATCAACATATACCAAAACTTGTTTAACAGATATTTTTCTTAGTATTAGATATTCAAAAATACCAAAATATAGTGGAAGTTTTACTGTAGCGGCATCTATACCCTAACTATACACTTGTCTATCCATCATTGTTAGCTCCATATTAGTACTATTCCAACTTCCTGGTTAGATTTTCTATAATATGAAATAGCTAAGTGAGCTATTGCTTAGTAAGTCTAAACATAGCCTATAAAATGATTTTTCAACTAACATGTATGATTCAATTATGCTCATTTATGATCCTCTGTTATGACATATACTTAACTTAACTAGGGCCAAATGTTTGTGCCAAACATGCATAATAGTCATCATAACACTGAGACCGTATCATAACTTAGAACTCTCCTTGCGTTGAGAGGTTAGTACAACACTTCCTTACATTCTTTGGCGTATAATTTACCCACTCTTTAGATTATAGTGTCATACCACGCATGATGCTTACTAATTTAAATTAAGTATACTATCAAAGCATTCAATTTTTTTACTATAATCGACTTGTTCTTATTAAAAAAAACTGTTATCATCCACACTATAGGTGGGATTCATTACTTACCTATTATTTACGCAGCGCTAAATTAATTTTTTTCCATCCTATTTAGTAATCATCTCCGTGTCCTGTTTGAACAATTTTCTGCTATTAGTGATCTTACTTAATATGGCCTCTTATGTCAATAGCTAAACATGAACACTAATTATCAACTTTGGTTATTAATTAGTTTTTTTTTTTTTTTAAGCTTAGGAGTTTTGGAACATATTTGCTTATCTATTAATGCCTTTCCATCACCTCAGAGCTAGGGCAAAATTCCCACTATTAGCCTTGCTCTAATTTGAGCATTTTGGAGTCTATTGGGCCATTTTTAAGAAAATAAGATCTTTTCCCTTAACGTAGTCTTTCAAACTTTTCAAGCCTACTTTTGTCATATAAAACTTATCTTTTGTTGTTTTTTGAATAATGATAACGACAAAGACATGCCAATGCCCGTTTTGTAGTAAAAACCTGTTCTGACCAAGCTTTACGATTTACTCCCGCTTTATGAAATTTGACGATTTTGCCTCCGGTTTTTAAAATCAACCATAATACATCATTGGGTTCAAATACATTTTTTCCCAATAGAATATAAAGTTTTCAGAGTTTCCAAATCCAATTCCCTTAAAAACGTTCTTCTACTTTTTAAAAAAATTTAAAAAATTTATAATTTAAACTTCCAAAATTCATAACTCATGAATCGAGCAGAATTTTCACGAACTGTCCTCTATTCTTAATCGTTCAATGAGTGCTACAACTTTTATATTTTAACTTTCCTGAAATTTGGATTAATTACGCAATGGAGTTTCATGCCATTTTTCAAATTTATCCCTAAAATAAAAACTTTACAATTTTACCTGCAAAGAATTTTACAAACTTTTGTTCATGAAAATTGTAACTTCTATTGTGTTAGTAGAACCAAAATTTTTCCAGAAAACTTAGTTACCTCTAAGCCCATCAAAGCCCTTTATTCCATTGAAATACCCTAAAATTACTTTTTTTTTTGGCTAAATTTTCAAACTTAAGGATTTTAAACTTAAAACCCCAGTTCCTCACAATATCACAGCACCACAAAGCATAAAAACAAGTCACATTAACATGTCATAACATCTCTTAAACATGTCATAGTCCCTATTAGGTTTTTATATTAAAAAAAATACCAAAAAAATAATTTCTAAGGCTTAGTTTAGGAATTTACCCAAGGATTTCCTTTGTCGACTTTATGGTCCTCCACTAAATCTTGTTCTTGGAAAGACCCCTTCACGTAAACCATGGAAAATTTCTCATCAAAACCCCTTCCAAAACCAAAAAGAAAAACTCAAAGAAAGTAGGAAAATTAGGGTTCTACCTTGAATTAAAGCTTGATTTTGTTCTTAAACCTTCTTGGAAGTTGATTCTTTAGGAGAATGGGTTAGAGCCTTAGGATATGCTAGGAAAAGAAAAGCAGTTTTTTTTTTCCAATTTTGGCCACCTTTTTTCTTTTTAATTCTTTCTTTTTTGGTCTTTTTTGCAATTTTCTCAACTTTAGGGGTAAAAATGAATTAAAATTTCTTGTCTTCACCACCAAGGGCTGCCATGTGTCACTACAACAAATTTTTTATTATACGACCTTTATTTAACAATCGTTGCTCAAAAACCGTCGTGGTAAGGAGGAAAAAACGAGACAAGTTACGCCCACGAAGACGAAAACTATCATGGAATGGAGCCAGAGCTACCACGACGGTTTTTTAAAAAATCGTCGTGGTATACAATATCTACTATGATAGTTTTTAAAAAAAGCATCATGGTAGCTTTCCCATTCCATGATGGTTTTTTAAAAAATCGTCATGTAATTAAGATATTTAAAAAAAAAAACCATCGTGGTAGCTTATTCATTCTATGACATTTTTTAAAAAACCGTCATGGTAGCTTACTTAAAATCCATTTTTTCCGTCTCGACATTCAGACACAATTCAAAAACTCCTCAAATACAAACACAGACCCGTCTGAATCAGCTACCGTTGTCCCTCTCCACCTCCACACTCCTTAGTCTCAGCCTAAATTGTAAGTTTTTGTTAGAAATTGATAAATTGTTATTGATTGTGTTGTATAATTAATCCCGAAATTGATAAATAGTTGTTGATTTTGTTATTTATTCCATGAAATTTGTATTGTGGATCATACGTATGATTTATTTATTTTATAATGAGTATGTGTAACTTGTTTTATGATGGGTGATGTTTTTGTTTTGTGATTAATATATATGGGTGGGTATATACAATAATTTGTGAAATTAATTTTAATTGAATATTTGCTATATATTATTTCGATTTAGAACTTGCAAAATGGATAGGAAATGGATGTTGCATTTTTGATTATCTAGAGAGTATGTGAATGGTGTGGAAGAGTTCTTGGATTTTGCCAAATATCATGCCAATGGTGATAACATTTGGTGTTCTTGTGTTTCATGTGGAAACCATAGATTGCATCCAATTCTAATTGTTAGAGGACATTTATTTCAAAATAGAATTATAAGTAGTTATCAAACGTGACATTTTCATGGCAAGTCTAATTTCAATCCAACTTTACTAAGTAAAGAAAAGGAAGCTATTGTGGAGGATAATATGGATGATCAAGATAATATGGTTGGCATGGTCAATGATTTAGAAGAACACTTGGTGCATCATCTAGATTTATTTGAGACAATGATGAATGATGCCGAGACATCCGTGTTTGAGGGGTGTACCAATTTCACTAAATTGTTTGCTTTAGTTGGATTATGAAATTTGAAAGTGTCGGATGGGTGGTCAAATTCAAGTTTCACAAAGTTGTTAAAATTTTTAGGAAGGCTTCTACTATAAGGTAATAAATTACCAACTAGTATGTATGAGGCTAAAAAGACTTTGAGCACTTTGGGAATAGATTATGAGAAAGTTCATACTTGTGAAAATGATTGTGTTCTCTATAGGAATGAGTATGAGGACGGAAATTATTGTCCAGTTCATCAACAAGCAAGGTGAAAGAAAGGAAAGGAGCTAAAAAATGGCAAGAATAGAGTGCCAAAGAAAGTGTTATGGTACATTCCACTGATACCATGTTTGAGGCATTTATTCAGAAACCTAAAACATGCCAAGAATTTGACATGGCATCATGACAAACTGGTGGATGATGGTACGCTTAGACACCCGGTGGATTCACCATAATGGAAGATTTTTGAAGTCGATCATCTCAACTTTAGTGCAGATCCAAGAAACATACATTTCGCTTCGTCGACAGATGAATAAACCCACATGGTAACATGACTAGTAGGCATAGCACTTGGCCCATAATACTTATTAACTACAATCTCCCTCAAAGATGTGCATGAAGCGGAAGTCTTTAATGTTGTCTTTATTGATTTCAAGTCCTCACCAACTAGGCAATGACATTGATGTATACTTGGAACCGTTAATCGATGACCTAAAAAAGTTGTGGAAAAATAAAGTTGAAGTTAGAGATGCTTACTGAAAAGAGACATTCACACTCCATGCAATGTCAATATGGACATTTAACGACTTCCCCGTTTATGGTAATTTATCTGGTTATTCGATAAAGAGTTCTATTGGTTGTCCTATTTGCATGACGAAAATGTCTCACAAACGGTTGAAGAATAGTAAGAAAACAGTTTTTCTTGGTCATAGAAGATGGTTGCCAAGACATCATCGCTACCGCAAACAAAAGAAAGCCCTTTAATGGCAACAGTGAAGAAAGAGACCCTCCTCATCCTTTGACAGGTGAACAAATATTTAAAATGGTAAAAGATATAAGAGTCATATTTGATAAAAGAAAGCGAGGTAAGGACGAGCCACCAATTGATGGACCATGGAAAAAAAGATCAATCTTCTTTGATCTTCTGTACTGGAAGACACTTTTTGTTCGTCATTACTTGTACATTATGCATATTGAGAAAAACGTTTGTGAATCCAAAGTCGGCACATTGCTTGACATTCCAGGCAAGACTAAGGATGGTGGAAAAGCTTGGTTCGATCTCATGGAAATGGAGATTAAGCCTAATTTGTTTCTCGAGAAAAGAGGAAACCACACTTACTTACCTCTGACGAGCACACGTTATCTCAAGTGGAAAAGAGAAAGCTTTGTGAATGGCTTGCTTTATTAAAAGTGCCGGATAGGTATTCTTTGAACTTTAAAAAGTTTGTGTCGGTGAAGGATTTGAAACTTATTACCATGAAAACACACGATTGTCATGTGTTGATGCAGCAATTACTACCACTTACTTTGCAGGGAATTCTAACAAAGGATGTGAGATTTGTAATTTTAAAGTTGTGTTCGTTCTTTAATTCAATATGCTCGAAAGTAATTGATCCACTTATGCTAGATTCATTGTAATCGAAGTTGGTGCAAACCTTATGCATGCTTGAGAAGTATTTTCTACCGGCATTTTTTGACATCATGATTCATTTAATGGTGCACTTAGTGCGTGAAGTTAAGTTATATGGATCAGTGTATTTGAGATGGATGTACCTATTTGAAAGATATATGAAGGTTTTAAAGGGCTATGTGAAGAATCAAAATAGGCCAGAGTGATGTATTGTGGAAAGTTATATAGTTGAGGAATTGGTTGAATTTTGCTCCGAGTACCTATCTAATGTGGATGCAATTGGAGTACCAAAGACTATAAATATTGAGACTAGGGGCCTATCTATTGGCAATCCTTCGTCAGTAAATGGAGAGTAGTGGGGGCAAGCTTGTCTTTATGTCTTGCATAATGTTAATGAAGTAGAGCCTTTTATTGAGGTGCACATGAACGAATTAAAAAAAAGCATACCCAAAAAGAGCAAGAAATGAGAAGTGGTTGCAAGATGAACATAACCAGACCTTTCGGTTGTGGATTAAAGTACACATCTATGGTAAGTGCTCCACATCACAAGATGGAGGCATGTCACAAGAGTTGAAGAACCTAGCTAGAGGACTGTCTTCGGTTGTTACAAGATATACGTCATATTCCATAAATTGTTACACTTTCTACACTCGCGAAAAAGATCAGAAGCATCTGGTGTAAAATAGCGGTGTGACTCTTTATGCCGAGGCTATACATATTGCCTTCGCCAAGGACAAGAATCTGGTACATTAGACCATGAACTACTTTAGTTTTATTGAAGATATTTGAGAACTTGACTATAGGGGATTATGCATAGCAGTT
The DNA here is from genome assembly GCA_946598075.1 of Artocarpus hirsutus. Lineage (NCBI taxonomy): Eukaryota > Viridiplantae > Streptophyta > Magnoliopsida > Rosales > Moraceae > Artocarpus > Artocarpus hirsutus. Next base: position 26,907 of record CAMOHE010049310.1, read on the forward strand.
TTAAGTGCAAGTGGGCCGACAATAACTATGTTAAGAACAATGATGACGGCATCACAGTGGTTGACTTTAGAAGATTGGGATACAGGAATGATCCCTTCATTATGGCATCACAAGCGTCATTATGGCATCATAAACAATCCAAGTTTTTATACTATGGATCCCCAAGACATGGAGTTGTTTCTAGTCGTTCCAATAAAGCCAAGAATAGTTATCGATACTGAAGAAGTTGCCGAGGATTGCGTAGACATCCCTTCATTCACAAAGGGATTGCCACCAATTGAAGAGATAGATAATTTTGAAGATTATGTTTTGCACTTGCTTCATGAAGATGTGGAATGGATATGTATTGAGGAACCAATGAAAAAAAAGATTAAAAAAAAGCATCTATAAACCAATTTATGTTAATTTGTTTTAAAAATTTTCTTTAATTTCTTTAATTTTTCATCTTTTTTTTTAAGGTTTTGTATATCTATCTATAGTTATATTTGTGGTGAAAACTAAGAAAAAAGTATACATTATGGGCCATTGGATGCTTAACACACGAGCTGGCCACCCTGGACAGAAAAAAAATAATGTGTAAGAAATATTTTAGACAATTTTTTATGATGGTTTTATTAAGAAACCGTCATCGAGGCTTCCACGACGGTTTTTGCAAAAACTGTCGTGGAATGTAATGCTATCAGAGCAAAAAAAATGTTGTGATAGGCAAAAACTGTCGTGGAATGTAATGCTATCAGAGCAAAAAAATTGTTGTGATAGGCTTCCACGACGGTTTTTACAAAAACCATCATGGAATGTTGTAACATATCACATGTTGTGATAGGCTTCCACCACGGTTTTTGCAAAAACCATCGTCGAAGCCTCACACCTCTTCCTCCAAAATTCCTCTCTCTTTCTCTAAAATCCCTCTCTCTCTCTCTGTAAAATCCCTCTTTCTCTCTCTCCACTGCCATCACCTCTACTGTCGTCGCCTCATCACCGCCGGTAAGCTCCCCATCCCTCTCTCTCCCCTCACCCCTTGCCCTCCCCACTCCACCC
>CAMOHE010049312.1:0-29723 GCA_946598075.1 Artocarpus hirsutus
AAACATTTCATGAACATCATCATCATCAACTTAAAAACATTTCATGAACATCATCATCATCATCATCATAATAGTGCACTAGGCACATTTTCATAGGAACATATCTTTCATTACATCATCCATATTAAAACTTATCCATTTTATCTTAAGGGGCCCAAGTGTTGCACCATAACATCATCATCATAGGCGCGCCGTCATGAGAGGAGAGGGGTTGCAAAGCCCAAACCAAACATGACATGTCCAACCTTTGGGACATCATAAACATGAACATAAACATTGGGTGTGCAACACTTATTTAGGTGATATATATATACATACTTATACTTTCATACTTTGAAAAACATTATCATGAAACATGCATAAACTTTCATGCCTTAAACTTCATGAAAATCATCATGAGAAATCATCATAAAACCATCATAAAAATAGATTTCAAACTTTTCATAAAACTCATACTTTTCATAATCATACTTTTCACAAATGCATCATGTTGCAGGTGAGAATGTACTTACCTCAAGTGCTTACTTAACCTTATTTTGTTGGTGACGACGCCGCGGTCTTGATGTGCTCACTTCTCAATTTGTTCATGTCATACATTTATAAAACGTAATTAACTTTTATTCAATGAATGAATTACCATACCATAATACCATAGTAATCATATCACAAAAACATCATACTTGCATTTTCAATAACCATAAAGCATTAAAACAACATTTTCAACACATTTTCACTTCTGACCTACATGAATTTAAAAATTTATAACTTTATTTTTACACACAATTTGAGTACCAAATACTGCAATAATAAAGTTAACATATAAACATATTAGCATGATTTTTATTTCATCATAAAAATCTCATTTAGCAATTTAAATAATTCACATAACATTCTGCATGAAATCTGCCAGCTAAGCAAAACAGTGAGCATTATTCATTTCAGGTCCAACTTTCACATTTTCATATCACAGAAAAATCCACAAAATTTCTAACATGTCATATACTCACAGAATTATAACATATTTAAAATTCAACCTTAAATAAATTCTTAACACTTCAAAACATGTATTGCAAGGCAGAGACCAAACATAGCCAAAAATTTTGAACAGTGAATTACATGCAACAATAATTTCCATACAATCGTAATAAATTTATTTAAACCTAAAAATTCATATGACATTATTTTTAACATACATATACAGTAGCACAAAATTTCTTATCTCCAATTAAAATTATATAGTCATATAAAAACTTTACACAATAATAATTTAACGAATTTACTGTATTAACAAATTAAATACCCAGCATTCATAAAATTTCTATAACTCCTAAAATATTCATCAAATTATCACCATATTTTTCAGTCCTTTACTTAACATATATATAAACTTCTTTACCAAATTTCGTGAAATAACACATGCATTTACATTAAAAATAACACCCACACAAATGTGTATAAAAACAATCAGCAATTATTTTCAATGAGTGGTGGAGAATAGAAAATTCATAACTTAATATAGGAAATTCGAATTAACGTGAAATTTGGAGGAGAATCACATAATACACGAATGAATAACATACTAAAATTTTAGAGCAAAAAGACATTCCTAGATGGGGGTATAAAAGTCGGTTTGAAGAAGAAAAATTTTCAGAAATACTAAAAAAAAATAAACTCATACCTTAGAATAATTTCTTCTTCAAGCTCCTTCGAAATAATCCAAAGAAATTTTTAATATTTTAACAAAGGAATTGCAGGAAATTTGAGAGGAAGATGAAAGAAAAGAAATGTGATAGGAAGAGAGAAATGAGAGAGAGAGAGAGAGAGAGAGAGTGAAATCGAGAGATAGAGAGAGAGGAATAAAAATGAAACTCTCATTCTTTGAAATAAATCAGAATTTTTCTGATTAATTGGGAGGCAAAAATCGTGGGAAGTGGAGAGGATTGGGCTAAGTCATCAATTTTCTCACAATTACCATATTTTGAAATTGTAAAACGGGAAAACTTATCCATTAATTCAAATAATTGAAAAGTCAAATGTTTTATTACCAAAATTAAAGAAATCATACCATAATTATTTTATTTAATCAGAATAAAACGTCCATAAATAAATTCAACCTTATCATAATTTTGTAAAATTTCTGCTGACTACTTGTCAGCTGTCATCGGTCTGCCGATCTCAGAAGTTCGGCCTGCCGATCTCAGAAGTCCGGCCTACCGATGGCATAACATCGGCTTGCCGTTCTGAGAACATCATTTCGGCCTGCCGAACTGCCTTAACACTCAAAATTCATTCATAACATATAATTGTCCATAAAAATATAATTAAACACATAACATAAATGACATGAACATTTGAGCACATCAATTCCACGCGAGCGTCACCTGTCATAACACTTAAAATAAAATGGTTAGCACCATTTATAATATATCATAGCACTTATCATGAGTATATCACTTAACATCGTCATAATCATATCATATCATTTAACGTCGTTATTTATCATAGCATTATTCATTACATGAAATTAGGCGGGCGTTACAGCATGGATTATTGTTTTCAAAGTTAATTTTCTAAACATATCATTATCATTTGGAATTAAAATGCAGTTATAAATGTAAAACTAACACAATGACAAACATAACCTCTTTTGAGCTAACCTCTTATTCCTATGACTTTTAAATGTCTCGAGCTTAATGTGTAGCTATGAGTTGGTTTCAATTTTAAACTATTTCTATTAATTGAGTGTTCAAAACAAGGCTGAAGATGCACATGATAAAGCATAGCATTGTGCTCATAAAAGATGAAAATTTAAAGAAAAAGACTAACCCAAGAATAGAGAAAATTACTTGTCAACTTTTGGTTGTTTTCATTTAAAATGATATTGTTAAGGGATTGCTCCCACTTTTTCATGTCAATCAACATCATCTGGAATGCTGGTCTCAATGATGGGGACGGTTCATTTTTCCTGATGGCATAATCTATGTCCATCCACCCCAAATGAAGGAGAATCCTCTCCTTCCAGACTTTGTAGTTATCACCCTTAAGCGCGAGAATATCGCATTTCATATTAGATAAAGTAACAAGTTGAATTATTGTAATACATCAAACATACATACTCATGTCACAAAATTTAAAGCCAATAACTATATGTCATGCTTTACTAATGTAAATCATGCTATAAAAATTATGAATCAAATAACATATAAAAACTGCCTGTGGACTATGTTTCTAATTCACATAGATTCACATACAACTTTACAATAAAACTATTAAACTATATTACATTTCTTAATCCCTACGGGCAAATTAAGAAAATAATTTAATATTTCATCCTAACCAAACATGTTTAATATAATAAAATTTTCTATAGGATAAATTTTATTATACTAAACATAATTAGTTACAATTAATGTCCGTTTAACTACATGTGATTTAAGAAACTTAATATATAATTTCAATATAATCAAAGATGTCGTGGGATATCTTAAGTGAATTAAAATTATACAAATCACTCAAGATATTTAATTTTCATGCATAAAATATTTATGAAATTGCATGCATCAGAATTTAACAGCTAAAGAATACATACAAAATAAATTATGCATAAAACTATAACCATATCTAAAAATTTTATCTAAACATAAATAATAAAATCTTAGATTTCATTAAATTCATTTTAGATTTATCAAAAATTAATTTTTCAAAATATCCAAATCAAAAATTCTATAAAAATACCAAAACAGATTAATTTAATTTTTTTCGTCAAAAATGCCCCTTGAAAACGACATGTCATTTTCCATTATAAATGAAAACAATGTGTCATTTTTAGCCAAGAAGCGGCGCCTCTTAAGTAAAACGGCATGTCGTTTTTCACTTTGAAATACGACATGTTGTTTTTTGACATGAATCAACACATCCCTGGAACCAAAACAACACATTGTTTTGGACCCTAGATTTCGTCTTCTTTGTGAAAATAGGTCTTCTTGACCCCAAAAAGACCCTTATGGGTCCAATTGCAGACCCAGTCATTTCCAAACCTTTCAAGCACCAAAATTGATGTTTTAAAAACCAAAAATGTTAGAAAATCAATTTCCTAATGATTTCTAACATTGGTTTTCATCATAAATTATTAAAAAAAATTGATTTCATGTACAACAAAGTTTTGGGTATTTTGAAAAACTTCAATAAACTTTAAGAACCCATTTATACAAATCAAGGCAGAGGTAAAACAAGGGTCTGAGACCAAATGTTAGAGTTCTTAATATACATAATTATGACTTTCAAAATATACATAAACCAAATTGCATAAAAATCATCTAAATACATAAATGTAAAAGAAGAGAATTCTAACCTCCAACTATTGATAAACAGAAGGAGAAATGGAGAATATCTTTGCAAAAATTCTTGAAGAAAATTTTTGTTAAAAACAAAAGACTCTTCTAAACCTTAAGCAATTAGAAAGATCGTGTATTTCTCTGTATAATTGCTAGACTTAAGGACCCTTTAGTTTAAAGGTAATAATTTTTAAAACATACCCACCACCAGGGTATACGTTACCATCAAATAACTATATTTGAAACATGGCTCTTTTTTTTCTTTTTTTTTTGAAATGTTATAAGAGTTCGCAATAACCTTTTCGTTGAGATCCCTTAAAAATAAGCATATGTTGGACCATTTTAATTTATTTTATTTATTTTTCATCATTTAAAAAACTAAATAAATAATAATAAATAAAATTAAAATAACATCAAGTGTCATTAAATATTACTTGTTGTAGTGAGGAGATGAAGGAAAAAACAAAAACTAAAAGGGTAAGATGATCCCACCAGTGAAACTAAAATATCAATGCATGGAATATTGTGAAAGACTTTTGTCGTCTGTGACATAAGGCTAACGGTCTTGACGTGATTGCCTTTGTCTATGGATCCAAGGCATGATGAGAAATATTTGTAGGCTAAGAGACCTATTAATTTACTCTTGGTTTAAAGTTGGTATTTTGATCTCGCTTTGAGGGATTTCAAATTGGGTTATCAAGGTAAATGAGTGATGCACATTAATCTCATGATGGCGATTATGTAAGTGAGTACTCAAACATCATGAAAGTAATAGTGGCTAAGGTGGGATTAGATCTACTAGGGAAAAGTTCAAGTAGTGTTTACATACATATGTTGAGTTATTACTATTAAGATTAAAGCCCCAATCCTAATTACCGAAAGCAATAATACTTGGCAAAAATAAAACACAAAGAACGCACACAGTATTTATAGGAGTTTACTCTCAATGTGAGAGTTACGTCCACTTGCCGCCACTACAGATTTTCACTATGATGAAACCAGAGATTACAAAGAAAATTACAAGATCACGCCCTTGCAAATTTTTCTATCTCGCTATCTCTCTCTTAATCGCTCTCCCAAGATTGACTGTCCAATATAAGCAAAATTAAGGCAACTGAAATACATGTGTAAAAAAAAAAAAGAAAATACTACGTATAAACTCTACGTAGGGGCAATCTACATTAGGGTAATAATTAGGCTCCATACATACTAACAATCTCCCACTTGGAGACTAATTCACCATCAACTGTCATCACTACAGCGGCTGCGACTCCTCAATCCTTAGTAGAGAAGTCCAACTGAAGTTGCACACCATTCCAATTTCTCAATTATCGCAATCTTCATCAACATATCAACTAGATTGCGACTTCCCTCTATCTTCTTAAGCGCCAAGATTCCATCCTCCAAAACTGATCTTATAAGGTGATATCGAACCTGTATATGCTTTGTCCTAGCATGATAAACATGATTTTTTGTCAAATGAATAGCACTCATACTGTCACAATACGACACACTTCGTTCATACTTGTGACCCAACTCTTCCAAGAAATACTGCAACCATATTATCTCCTTACTAGCCTCTATAACTGCAACATACTCTGTCTTAATAGTAAAAAGTGCAACTAACTTCAGCAACTTTAAAACCCAACTAACAGCTATACCACCTAGAGTATAGACAAATCCGGTAGTACTTTTTTTACCATCTATATCACCAGCCATGTTAACATCAACATATCCCTACAAGCCAAAATCTGACATTCTAACACATAAAGCCTAATCTATAGTACCTTTTAAACACCTGAGAACCCATTTCACTGGCTTCTAGTGTTGTTTTCTTGGATTGCTCATATATCTGCTCACAACTCCCACTGTATGTGCTATGTCTAGTCTAGTGCATAGCATTGCATACATAAGACAACCAATGGCAGAGGCCTAGGTACCTTGTCCATGTAGGCTCGCTCTTCCTTTGATGAAGGTGATTGATTCTTGGATAGATGGAAAGGACCAGCCAAAGGGATGCTTACAGGCTTTGCTCCATCCATGTTGAATCTGCTAAGCACTTTCTTCACATGTTCTTCCTATGATAGCTTTAGGACCTCCTCACCCCTAGGAATTCTCATTCCAAGGATTTGTTTTGCAAAACCCAAATCCTTCATCACAAATTCCTCTAACATTTTCTTTTTTAGCTTGTCAATCTCCTGTATACTAGCACCAACAATCAACATATCATCAACACATAGCAGTAAAATAATGTAAGATCTATCAAACATTTTAATGTAACAATAGTGATCTGCCTGGCATCTTAGAAAACCATTACTGCTCATGAAACTATCAAACCTGTTATACCATTGTCTAGGAGCCTGTTTTAACCCATACAAACTCTTTTGAAGCTTACACACCATTTTCTCCTTTTCCTGAACTTCAAATCCCTGTGGCTGCTGCATGTAAATCTCTTCCTCCAAATCACCATAAAGAAAAGCTGTTTTTACACCCATCTGCTGAAAATGTAGATCTTCCTTTGCCACTAACCCAAGAACCATTTTGATTGTGGTCAATTTAACCACTGAAGAGAAAATTTCAATGTAGTCAATTCCTTCTTTCGATTGAAAGCCTTTTTCCACCAATTTTGCTTTATAGTGCTTGCTGCTATCATGGTCTTCTTTTATCCAGTAAACCCATTTATTCTACAATACCTTCTTTCCCTATGGTAGCATTGCTAACTTCCATGTGTGATTAGACATCAAGGAATCCATCTCATCCCGCATGGCTAACTCCCACTTGATTGGTTCATCAACCTACATTGCCTCCTTATAACTCTTTAGTTCACATCTGTGAATCAACAAAATATAATTAAGTGACAGAGAGCATCTCTATGGTGGCCTGATAGTTCTAGAGGATCTTTTCAAATCTGGCACTGCGGTAGCTTCTAGGGCTGCATTCTCTTGGTCTCCTAGAGGTACACTTTCTTTATTTCTTGGAGCATCTTGTTGCAAATTGTTCATTGGAAAGTCTTTAAAGTAAACTACCTTGGGCCTTTTTACTTTAGAATCTGCATTGTTGGAACCTTTACCTAACCTGTCTTTGTACAGTACCTGCTCATTGAAAATTACATCTCTGCTCCTCATAATCTTTTTATTTTAGTCATCCTAGAAATGATAGCCAAACTTGGTATCACCATAGCCAATAAAGAAACATTGCTTAGATTTCGGATCAATTTTACTTCTAGCAAAAGCATCAATATGAACATAAGAAAGGTAATCAAACACTTTCAAGAAAAAAAAGTTTACATTTTTGCCGCTCTAAACCTCCTTTGGTATTTTATAGTTTAAAGGCACTGAGGGCTATTAATCAAATAAGCTGCAATGTTAATTGCATCTGCCCAAAACACCTTAGGCAATCCTACATGAATTCTCATGCTCCTTGCACGCTTATTTAGGGTCTTGTTTATCCTTGCAGCCACACCATTTCGTTGAGGCTTTTTGGGAATAGTTTTCGTCATTGACTTGATCCCATTCTTAACACAATACTGTTTGAAGTCATCACCAATGTATTCACCCCCATTATCAGATCTCAAACACTTCACCTTTAAGTTTATCTCATTCTCAACCATGGCTTTCCACCTTTTAAAAGTATCAAACACATTAGATTTATTCGTCATAAAATAAACCCATACCTTCCTGGTTGAGTCCTCAATGAATGTCACATAATAATTAGATCCTCCAAGAGAGCTAATAGTCAAAGGCCCCTATACATCAGTATGCACCAACTCTAACTTTCCTTCCTTTAGGCCTCTACCTGCTTTGGAGAAGCTAACCTTTTTCTGCTTTCCAAGAACACAACTCTCACATAAATAGTGCTCAATAGATTTCAGCTATAGTATTTTACCATCCGACACAAGCATCTCATCCCTTTCTCACTCATATGCCCGAGTTTACAATGCCATAAATTTGACTTGGCACAGCTATCAACAACAACAATCATATCTTTGCAATTGGAAGTCATATAAAGGGTTCCAGTTTTATTACCACGTGCAACAGCCATGGCACCTTTCGTAACCTTCCATGCACCACTACGGAAGGTAACATTATGTCCTTCATCATCAAGTTGTCCTACGAAAATTAAATGTCGCATCAACTTCGGTACATGTCTCACCTTCTGCATTTTACACACAGCCTCGTTTGACATCTTCAAATGAAAGTCTCCAATGCCCATAGCAACCAAGGGTTCTCCATCAGCTAGATATACATTTTTGTAATTCCCAGCAATATAGTTTTCCATAATTTCATGATGAGCAGTGGTGTGAAAGGACGCCCCTAAGTCTAAAACCCAAGAATAAACAGGACTGTCAATAGACAAAAGTAATGCATCTTGATTCTCCTCGTTGACAATGTTTGTAGCATCACCCTTGTTTTCATCCTTCTTTTTTTGTGCCCTACAATCCTTCTTCAAATGGCCTTGTTTCCCACAGTTCCAACACTCCATATTTTCCCATATTTGGAATTATTTCTACCATTCCTCGACTTCGATCTACCTCTATGTTGGTTAGAATTTTTGTTATTCCCTCCGCCCCTACCTTCAACATTTAGGGCAGAATTTGATGTCACTGCTTCACCAAAATCAATTCTACAAACCTCCTCCGCAAGGTTCCGATCTCTGACATCATTAAAATTCAGTTTTGCACTACCTACAGAGTTAGTAACTATAGCCCGCATTGGTTCCCAACTGTTTGGTAGAGACACCAAGAGTATTAGGGCATGAACTTCATCATCAAAATAAATCTCAATAGAAGACAATTAATTGACGATCGTGTTGAACTTGTTTAGATGTGCTGCACCGAAGCCCCTTCTACCATCTTCAAGTGAAAAAGTTTCTTCATAAGAAATACCTTATTACTTGCAGAAGGCTTCTTATACATATCTAACAGAACCTTCATCAAACCCACAGTCGATTTATCTTTCGCCATGTTATGAGCCATGTTCTTCGACAGTGTCAGCCGAATAACCCCCAATACCTGTCTATCAAGGAGTTTCCAATCGCTGTCTGACATTCCTTCTGGTTTGTTCCCCTCAAGTGGTAGATGTAGCTTCTTACCATACAGATAGTCCTCAATCTGCAATCTCCAAAAAGCAAAATCGTTAGCATCAAATTTCCTAATTCCATGTGCCAAACCTTCTTCGCTAGCCATTACTTTCAAATTCAACCTTGCTCTGATACCAGTTGTTTGGATTAAAGCCATAATCCTAATTACTGAAAGCAATAATAAGTGGCAAAAATAAAACACAAAGAACACACACAGTATTTATAGTAGTTCACTCTCAATATGAGAGTTACGTTTAGTTGTCACCACTGCAAATTTTCACTATGATAAAATCAGATATTACAAAGAGAATTACAAGATTACGCTCTTACAAATTTTTCTATCTTACTATCTCTCTCTTAATCACTCTCCCAAGATTGGCCGACCAATATAAGCAAAATTAGGACAACCGAAATACATGTATAAAACAAAAAACAAAATACCACGTACAAAATCTACGTAGGGGCAATCTACTTCAAGGTAATAATTAAGCTCCACACATACTAACAATTACTAATCATTTAATATTCCTCGAGTGACTTATAAGAAGTTGTTTGCTTTTCAGCTTCCATGCTGATGGACTTTGACCATAGCAATATATCATATTATAACACTTATTTTGTTGCATGCATGCTCTATATATGTAGGCAACAACTAGTAATTTTCTCTTGACTTAAACTAGCTTGAGCTCTCATGTGACGGTACTTTTGCTAGGCTGCGGATATGAAGCATTTCTTCAAAGAGGGATGGTGTTATGAATATGATGCTGCTAATATTATTGTTGGTAGAAATTATTATTTGATGATGAGGTGGTGGCACCGGCAGAGCAGAGTTACTAGAAAATGAACATTAACCAGGATGATAATAGGTGCCAGCCAAGGGAACCACGCCGACCCCTTTTGCTGCAACATATATAGACCCTCTTACAAAGAGCACCCCCACCTTGGATCCCACATTGGTAATAAACAGAGGTTATGATCTCCATAATCTTATTTATTTCTCTAGGAAAAATGAAAATATTGATTCATGGATGAGAGTGATCCAATGTTTTTGTATAAGGAGTTTGGGAATTCCACAAACACATTTTTAAATCATGTTTTTCTTTACAAGTGGAGATATTAATTTTCTTTTTTTAATCAACAGTACAATAGTACCGCCTAGGAAACACGTTCACGTGTTCTTTAAGATATCTTAATTTCTTGTTGGAAAAGTCATTATTTGAGATATTAATTTCCTCTTTTTAATCAACAGTACAGTAGTACCACCTAGGACACACGTTCACGTGTTCTTTAAGATATCTTAATTTCTTGTTGGATTAATCATTCTTACTTTCTAACACTCTTTTCTCTTTTCCCAAAAACAATATTTTTCTTGAAATATTTTTATGAATGGAGTTATTTTAAAAACTCTACTTTGAGAATTTCTCATTTTCCTAAATCAGTAAAGCTGACAAGGTTATACAAAATTTCGACGGATGCCAGTAATATAGCTGAAATGTGTTGTTAATTACTTTGCGAACCTTTGTGACACAAAAAATGTGTTGAAGAATAAGGCAAAATTTAAAAGCCCTTTTGAGTTTAATTTCCATCTTTTGTAATTTTTTAATGTCGAATTTATAAGAATATTTTTATTTGCCGCTAGTTCATTCTTCTAGCATTGTTATTTTACTTCATAATTTTCTGTAAAATTCAATAAATAGAGTGCCAAATTAATTAATGATGTCAGCTTGGTTTAGATGGACTGTCGTTATTGTGGGAAAAAATAGTTAATAACTATTTTAAAAAGTCATTTTGATGCATAATTTTAAGTGAGACTCACTTTGTAAAGGTGATGGGTCTTGTCAGAGTTGGGTTCTCCGTCGTGAGAAGATCAAAATCATGTATTTATATGCTCAAAATGGTAATCAAGTGAATGAGGAATTAATGCTCAAAATGTGCTTATTGACTTTTGAATTTTGTTGAAAAAAGCTTAAATGTGAAATCTTACATTGGTTAAATATTAAAGCTTGATATAATTTTTAATATGTTGCACTTTTGTACTTCGGTAAGATATTATATTTAAAAGGCTTTTTTACGCGCAGGAGGAGTGCAAATCACGATCCCACTGGTTTAATGGAACAAATCCAAATTGCTCCCAACAACAAATCCAAATTTGGCTGTCGATATTCTTCATTTGTTCGTTTTATCCATACCATGCTACATTTGCTAGCAGTTATAATAAAATTTTTAAGTGAATAGTTGCCTCTTATATTTTGTCTTTTCCCTGCACCTAGAAGAGGAAGAAGAAGAAGCTAGCGAACGATATCGAGCAAGCCCCATACTAGCTAGGCTAGGCTTGCTCTTTTTTATTTTATTAATTTAAGATAAGATTCGACTTTTATGATGATATGAGTGAACCAAGCATACGTACTAACTAAATTTATCGTACAATATTCATGCTTGGTCGACATACATTTTAAGTACTTTTCCATATTTAGGATCCATCAGGCCACTGCCGAAAGGTAATTGATCATAGCAGTCTAAGTAACCCAAAGTGTCCTCAACCCCCAATATTTCCAAGTACCTCTCGTAGAAGCCAATTCGATCCTCCACTTGTGCCTCATGATCCTTATTACCGCATTCTATCCCTCCATTGATTATGTTAGTGATCACACCATAGCCAGGATGTCGATTAGCCTTCAAATCCGCCTCAGTCGGTGTCCATTGCTCAGTGATTACGTCGTGGCAAGATGGCTTGTTGTCACGTGGAGTCATCCAAAACCATATGGCTGCTTCAAATGTTAGAACTTGGTCTGTGGCAACCAAATCCGGATTGCTTAGAAGGTCTAATTCAAGTGCTTCACCCGCTGGCCCATAATTTAAGTTGCTGTTTCAAAACGAGTGTGTGTTTATCAAACCGTAAAAAAATGTAATGAGAAAAGTAATAATATTAAAAAGAAAAATAAAAAGTAATAAGAATGAGTATCATATATTCTCTTTTAGTGTAATTTACTTATATATTTGATAATCTCATACAAAACACTTACATTTCCTTTCAAATATTTATTAACTTAGAAATAATAATCTTATCATGAATGTATTATGTAACCATTGAATCATATCACTTAAATATAAACATCTGAAAAAAATTTGACATTTATTAATCAAGAATCAATACTAAAGCAAATGTGACGATTCGTCTCCCTTTCTCTCATTCTCTATATTTTCATAAAATTCTCATTATTAATTTTATAAGTAAACTTGCTTATGATTAAAAGGGAAAAGAAATCATTTTTGACTTTCTCTCTTTTTCTTTTTTGATGCAAAATAAATCCTTAGTTTTGTAGTATTGTCAACATGTTACTATGGCCTTTTTTTATTATCATAATTTCTTAATTAATTAATTATAAGCTTAGTGAGATGGAACTTACCTAGTGAGTTGAATAGGTCCTCGGCCATAATATAGTTGTCCAGAAACGCAAGGCCACTCCACGCTATAATAACAATACTCACCTCGGTTCTGTTCCCTTATATAACAGTATCCCCATGCATATCTACCATCTGGTGCATCGTCCCATCCTCCTATACAAATGCGTGAATTAATTTATGAGCAATATATAATTGCTTCCAAATATATATATATATATATATATATATATGTATGTATATATGTATAAGATAATGACAAAAAATTTTAACATGTAAAATCACTAAACCAAGGAAGGAGCATGGTTATGAACAAGTAAAAATTACCACCAGGTCATGAAACATGGAGTGGGGGGCTATATTGAGGATCAAAAAGTGTTGTAAACGAGTGTAGTAGTTAATACCTGTGGTTTCATGAGAGGTTTGACCAAAGAAAGCAGCAAGCTCTCTCTTACGAATGTCAAGAGAGCCAGTAGTGCCGAAGTCAGGAAACCGTCTGGCAGCAGTGAGGAAAGCCTCGTAGGTGTAGAAGCCGCGGGCTTCGCAAGCAGCGTCATTTCGATGGAGAAGAAACTCCTCGAAGATCTCCTCAGTGATGATGTGGCTGACATCGTCAGGTGAGATTGGTGGTGGTGGTGTAAAGGGAGGAGGCGGAGGTGGTGGTGTAAAGGGAGGAGGCGGCGGTGGCGGACTGGGGCATTGGGACTGGCAGTGGCCTGGTCCACAGTAATCCTGTGAGGTGCCACAGTATCCATAGTTACTACAACACATCCCCTGTGGACATTGCGCACCACCGAAGTCTTTCCCACATCGACCTGTAAAGGGGGGAGACGGTAGGGCATTGGGACTGGCAGTTGCCTGGTCCACAGTAGTCCTGTGAGGTGCCACAGTACCCGTAATTACTACAACACATCCCCTCCGGACATAGCGCACCGCCGGCGTCTTTCCCGCATTGAGCCGCCGTGGTTCCTACAGCCAACAAGCTCAAGGCAAAGCTAAAGATCACAAGACTAATTATATGGCTCAAGTAGCACTGCATCTTTTCTTTTTTACTACCAAGTCTGAGCAAACTTTCCTTTCTTAGTGCAGTAGTGTGTGGTTCATGTATGTGAGATCCGTGGACTGTATTTATAGAATCATTATGTGTTCGCCTACTTACCTACCTTGAAAATAGTAAATAGAATTATAGGAACGAACTTGTTTTCCCTTTTTTTTTTTAATCAACAGCAGGAATTCGAAACACTTTCACAAAGAGCCACCCCACATTGAAAACCAACAGAGGTTTCTATCAACAAGGCAAAAGAGAAGGTCACAATCACAACAGGCCAGCTACTATATCGCGCAAGTTGATCATCTGCATAATTTTTTTAATTTATTTTTTTGTAAGCAAAATGAAAATATTGATTCATGGTTGAGGAATTCCAGACACGTTTTAATTTTTTTTTTCTTTTTTTTTTTCTTTTATAAAGTTAGAAACATTTTCCTCTTTTTAATTAAGAGTACAATAATGTTCGTACTCACTATATTATTTATCTTCATTTACTTTATTAATCAAGTCTTTCTTCTTTTTTTGGGGAAGCAGAGCAGTCAATAAGTAAACCACACAAAATGATTGTTGTGTAAGAATTATTCCTCACGATTTCTTCCTGTGATGCCGCGGAACCATAGCAATTAGAATTTCAAGACGTCAACAACACCAACGATGCAAAGAATAATAGACTTATATCACGATATCTTTTTCTTTCTCGTTTTGATTTTGGTTTTTGTATTCTGAATTTTTTTTTTTTATTTCGCGTATGTTTTTAATAATAAATTGGAGGGGGGTATTTTATTTTGAACTTGTAACTTCGTAGATGTCAATTTGAGATAATACCAAGCTTACCTCGTATCACTAATATTCTCTCTCTTCATTTTCATTTACTTGCACCATTTTTTTTTTTTTGGAACCACTTACACCATCCTTTTTGTCACTACAACAAATGTGAGATTATACGACCTTTATTTAACGACCGTTTCTCAAAAACCGTCGTGATAAGGAAAAAAAACGCGGCGAGTTACGCCCGTAAAGACGAAAACCGTCGTGGTATTGGCGGGAGCTACCGCGACGGTTTTTATAAAAACCGTCGTGGAAGGTATGCATGTTTGAAAATTTTAAATTTAACCTTTAAGGTCGGCATGAATAAAATTTTAATCTTTCAAGACGGTTTTTATAAAAACCGTCGTGAAAGGTTTGGATATTTGAAATTTTTAGTATCCCGTCCAATTTAACCTTTCACAACGGTTTTTATAAAAACCGTCGTGGAAGGTTTTGTATATTTGAAATTTTTAGTAGCCTGTCAAAATTTAATCTTTTACGAAGGTTAAATTTGGGCGGGAAACTATAATTTTCAAAGCTCAGGGCCTTTCACGACGGTTTTTATAAAAACTGTTGTGGTAGACCTTTCACGACGGTTTTTAGTAAAAACCGTCGTGGAAGGCCTTTCACGACGATTTTTACTAAAAACTGTCGCGAAAGGTACTGAGGCTTCCATGACGATTTTTAGTAAAAACTGTCGTGAAATGATCTACATGTTTGAAATTTTTAGTAGTCGCCAAAATTTAATCTTTCACGAAGGTTAAATTTGGGCGGGAAATTATAATTTTCAAACCTGAGGCCTTCCACGACGGTTTGTATAAAAATCGTTGTGGAAGGCCTTTCACGACGGTTTTTAGTAAAAACCGTCGTGAAATGCTTTACATGTTTGAAATTTTTAGTAGTTACCAAAATTTAATCTTTCACGAAAGTTAAATTTGGGCGAAAAACTATAATTTTCAAACATCGGGGCCTTCCACGACGGTTTTTATACAAATCGTCGTGGCAAGCCTTTCACGATGGTTTTTAGTAAAAACCGTCGTAAAATGTGTAAGGCCTTCCACGATGGTTTTTGTAAAAACTGTCGTGGAAGGCCTTTCACGATGGTTTTTACTAAAAACCGTCGTGAAAGGTACCAAGGCTTCCACGATGGTTTTTAGTGAAAACCGTCGTGAAATATTTTACATGTTTGAAATTTTTAGTAGTCGCCAAAATTTAATCTTTCACGAATGTTAAATTTGGGCAGGATACTAAAAATTTCAAACCTTGGGACCTTCCACGACGGTTTTTATAAAAACCGTCGTGAAAGGTACCGAGACTTCCACGACGGTTTTTTAGTAAAAACCTTCGTAAAATGTCCCACATGTTTGAAATTTTTAATATCCCTCCAAAATTTAATCCCACGCCAACGACATAGCTTTCCCTATTTATTTGAAATTTCTCTAACTCAAACCCACTAACTCTCAAATCCCTTTCTCTCTCTAACTCCTCTCCCATGACCTAGCCACCGATGAACCCAACCCCCATGGCATTCCACCGACTTTGACATTTCTCCATCACTCTCTCCATGACCTACCTAACAAACCCGATGCCATTCACCACTGTTCATCCTCATCCCTTGACATTCTACCGACTCCACCATCGTTCGACTCGTCCTTTGTCATTCCACCAACTCCATCACCTTTGATAAATTTCAAACCATTACTTTTAGTTTTAGTATTATTGTTAGTTCTAAACTTAGCATTATTTGATTATTTTAGTGTTATTTACCTTTAGTTTTAGTTTTAATATTAGTTATATTAATTTGTTTTTTGCAATTTAGCATGTGTTGCTTGTATTTGGTATTTGAAAGAACTTTAAACAACATTTAGCATTTTGGTGTGAGAATAGGTTACTTTTTATGTGTTTGTGATGCCTAAGTATTATTGTGATACCCACCACATATTTGAAGATTTTTGGAGATTTTTTTTTTAGGGGAATACCAATTTTTCACGATAGTTTTTAAAAAACTGTCATGGAAGGCCTTTCACGATGGTTTTTACTAAAAATCGTCGTGAAAGGTTAAGAAACCTTTCCACGACGGTTTTTTAAGAAACCGTCGTGGAATGCCAATTTTTTACGACGGTTTATCAGAAAACTATCGTAAAAAATTACTACATTACAACCCCTTCTCGTGCCAATTTTATATTACACGACGGTAAAAAACTGTCGTAAAAACTCCATGTCGTACCACGACTGAAGTTTTCACGACGGTTTTTTAACCGTCGTAAAATTTTTCCATGACGGTTATAAACTGTCGTGGAATCCACAATTTGTAGTAGTGTATATACCTACATTGCTCACATTTTCGTTTATTTTTTAATTATGGCATTCTGAATTTTTTTTCATTTCGTTTCTATTTTTTTTTTTTTTTATGATAAAATAGAGAGGGGTGTATAGTTTAAAACTACGAAGCTTACCTCGTATTTCGTTTATTTTTAATTTTGAACTAGTAATTCGTAGATCTCAATTTGAGATGTACTAAACTTACCTCGTTTCACTAATATTCTCTCGTCATTTACTTTTACTGACACGTATCTATCAATTTCGTGCATCCTTTTTATATGCCTCCACGTTGGTCACATTTTCGTGTAGGCAAATTTTTTGGGGTGAAATTGAAATTTGGCAAAATTTTTAGAATATCTTAAAAATTGTCATAATTATACAGTAATTATGATGATGATGTCACATTTTGTATCATACAATTATACCATTATCATTTTAAATGATATTACTTGAAACCATATATAAAATATTGGCAAATTAAAATCATATGCTAGTTCTACAATTATAATTATGCCATATGACCCAGCATGTCTTAGGTCCACAGACAAAAACAAAAATCTTGCACAATATGTGATGCAATGATATTTAAGTTTTACTGGGGGAACCATTATATTTTAAACTTTTTTAAGTTTTTTTTTTTTTTTTATCACTTTTGGATCTCCTTAGGCCTTCTCTAATCAGGCACTAAATCAGCAAATTGGTGCTGAGATTTTGCTCCAACCCAGCGCCAAACAGCAACACCAAATTGCTGTTTGCTATAGTGCTGCACCAAATTTGGCGTGGCACTGTTTATTGGTGCTATTGCAGCATTCTCTTCTCTTTTTTTTTTTTTTCTTCATTTTTGGGTTTTAAAATCATAAAATTGAACATTAAAATTTATATAATTTTTAAATTTTTACCCCTAAATGCATATTGTTAAATAATTTTCTCTTATACTTTAAATTATTAAAAATTGTGTAATATGCAATAAAAAGATAAAAATATTACAATTAAAACGTGTAAAATGCATACATTATTAATAATTACAAAAGAATACTGCACCAATAAAAAAAAACACACACTGTAACACCCGCCGATTTTTAGGTAACAGTTTATGACAAATGTGTAACGGATTATGTAATATTAGTAATGACATTAAGTAATCATTTTATGATATGTGCTATGATATATGGTGATAACCATTTTATTTAAGTGTTATGACAGGTGACGCTCACGTGGAATTGATGTGCTCAAGTGTTCATGTTATTAATGTTATATATTTAATCATAATTTTGTGATAATTTAATGTTTTGAGATTTTGGTATGTTAGGGCAGATCGGCAGGCTGAACCATTTAGTTCGGCAGGCCGAAATGATCCCCTTCGAAATGGCAGGCCGATGGTATATCATCGGTAGGCCGGACTTCAGAAATCGACAGGCCGAAGTGGGACATCGGCAAGCCGATGACAACTGACGAACAGTCAGCAAAAATTTCACAAAATTTGTGACAAGCTTGATTATGTGATTGGATGATTTATTTTGATTAATTGACATATTTTTGGAATGATTTCTTTAATTTTGGTAAAGAAGCAATTGACTTTTGATTGATTGGATTTAATTGTTATGGTTTCCTCTTTTAAAATTTCAAAATATGGTAATTGTGACAAAATTGATGACTTAACCCAATCCTCTCCACTCTCCATGCAATTGAGTCCATTTTAGTCAAAAATTTTCTGATAATTATGGAGAAGACGAGTATTCCTTTTTACGTTATTTCATTTTCACAAAAACCACCTCTTACTATCATTCTTTTCCTCTCTAAAATTTTCTCAGAAAACACTCTATTTCCCTTTCTTTCTCCACGTCCTCCTTTTCCTTTTCTCTTTAATTTCGGTTGCAATACATTTGAGAGAAAATTTGAAAAAAAAATTTCTTTGGGTGAACTCGAAGGAGTTTGAGAAGAATCTCTTTTAAGGTATGAACTCAATTTCGGTATTTTTAATATGTTATTCATGTATGTGTTATGTGCTAACTTTCAAAATTTCACCTCAATTGGATTTTTCTATAAAAAGTTATGAATTTTCTTCTCTCCATCACACACAGTAAATTATTGCTAATCGGTTGTATTGCACATATGTATGGGTGTTGTTCTTAATGCAAATGAATGTTGTTGTGCACGAAATTTGGTAAATATATTCATGTATATGTTAAATTATGGACTGAAAAGTTTGGTAATGATTTGATTAATATTTTATGTGTTATTGAATTTTTATGGATGCTAGGTATTTTGACTGTTTTAATGGTAAATGGTTGAACTTTTATTGTGTGACATTTTTTGTATGAATTAAATGATTTGATTTGGTAATGAGAATTTTTGTACTACTGTAATTATATGTTAATATGATGTCATATGAATTTTTAGGTTTAAATACATTTATTTTAATTGTTTAAGAATAATTATTTCATGTAATTCATTAATCGAACTGTTTATAGTTATTTTTGTCTATGAATTTAAACACTCGTTTTGGATTGTATGAAATTTATTTTAGGGTATTGTTGGTTATGATGAAGTTCTTAGTGTTTATAGCATGCAGGATTTTTATGGATTTATTTTGGGATGTAAATAATTTATTATGTGAATGTTAGTAGGGAATGCTCACTGAATTGTTTTGCTTGCAGATTATGTATTATATGTTATGGGATTTATTTAAATTATTAAATGAAATTTTTATGACTAAAGAAAAATCATGGTGATAGGTTTATGTGTTATCTTTATTCCTGCCAAATTTGATACTCAAATTGTATGTGAATGTAAAGTTATTAATTTTTAAATTTGTAAAGGTCAGAAATATAAGTGTGTTGAAAGTGTTGTTTTAATGTTTTATGGTTAATGAAAAATGTAGTATGAATTATCATGTTTCAGGAGATGAATGTATGTATGATGTTTTATGAAATGGATAATAAGTTGTGGTGATTATTCATTGAAAATAAATGTTAATTGTCATTTTATGAATATATGACATGAACACAATGAGAAGTGAGCACATCGAGACTGCAATGTTGTCACCTACAAGATAAGGTTAAGTAAGCTTATTGAAGTAAATACATTCTCACCTGCAACATGATAAATTTATGAAAAGTATGAGTTTATGAAATCTATGTTCATGATGATTTTATGATGATTTCACATGATGATTTTACATAAAGTATTATTATGAAGTTTTTAAGGTATGAAATTTTATGCATGTTTTGATGATAATGTTTTTTTCAAAGCATGAAAGTATAAGTATGTATATATGTATCACCTAAATAAGTGTTGCACACCCAATGATATGTTATGTTATGTTATGATAAGTTATGGTGTCATGTTTGGTTTGGGATTAGCTATCACTCTCCTCTCATGACGGCGCGCCTATGATGATAATGTTATGGTGCAACACTTGGGCCCTTAAGATAAAATGAATAAAGTTTTAATATGGTCAATTTAAAGAAAGATATGTTCCTTATAAAAATGTGCCTAGAGCACTATTATGATGATGATGATGATGATGTTCATATTCATAAAATGTTTTAAGTTGTGAGATTTACAAATATACTTACTAAGCATTAGCTTATTGAAGTTTATATCATGTTGTAGATAAGGGTAAGAGAGTTATGGATAAGGTGGAGGACCAAGACGAGCGTGTGAACTAATAGCAATGAATTGCAAACGGAAGATGCCATGAAAGAAAGAAGTTTTAAAATTTTGGAATTATGTTTATTATTTTTGAATTTTAAGGATTTGAATTATGTTTTATAATTTTGAATATGTTTATTTGACAGACTCTTAAAATTTAAACTATGATATTTTAACCTTATAGTTTTATCAATTTTCTTCCACATTTAAAACTTTAAAACTTGTCTTTAAAACATAATTGTTATAACAGTTCGGCCTACCGAACTTATTGATTTAAAAAAAAAAAAAACATTTTTGCAAAGCCTCAGGTGGCCTGCCGATGGATGACCTTCGGCTTGCTGGTTGAGTTCGGCTTGTCGAAGTCACAAGTTCGGCATGCTGAACTGTGTAAGAAGTTTTGACCATGTGTTTCTATGAATTTATTATTTGGATAGATAAACTATTTAAAGAGTGTTTATAATTGAGCAATATAAGTTATACATTAATGCATATATATATAAAAAAAACGCATGGATCCTAGGTTATATTTTCAAATTACCTTTTAATTAAATAGTTTATCTTATTAATAAAAGGATTGTGAAATAAACATAACGACATCTGTAACGTCTGTAAAAGGAAACTTTACACACACACACACACAGAGAAAATCTCATGCTACATAGATAAAACTACTTCTATAGAGAAAAATATATATTAAACCAAAACAAGAACAACGATTTAGTAATCTGGCAGATCAATTTTTGATCCTTCAATATCATCAAAACATTGTCTAAAAGCACTAGATGTATTGTCCAATCCTTGATATTATAGAATATTTTTAAATTACAGTGTTTAAGTATAATATTTTTTTGATGTAATTTAACTATTTATTATTTTTTGTAACAACTGATTAAATAATACATTTATGAATTAAAATGAATAAATAATTATTAAGAAAAAATTAGGCAAATGGATTAATTGTTGCTAATTAAAAAGAAAGAATATGCATGGAATATTCTTTTTGGTGCAACTTTTGATGTTATTGGGTTAGAGATGAACTTTCATTTTGATGTTGAAATTGCATCATTTTGGTGCAAAAGCAGCACCAAAATGGTGCAATGGGTTAAAGATGGTCTTACTACAACAAAAATAGTATTTCACGATACTTGAACATCTGTCCTAAAAAGTCTTTGATGATAGTGGTCTAGATGCAGTCTATAAGGGCCGTTGTAAAATATCCAAGGCTTCAATGACATGTATTTAGATGTTGACGTCTTAAATAGTTTGAACAACACATCCAATTTTTATGACACCTAATATGATATCGTTTATTCTTCCTAAGAAACTTTCTATAATGTCTTTAAAATATTGAGTTAATTACATAATTTTACCTTTAAGTTCTAGTTATTTCTTAATTTATATTTTTGTTTTAAAAACTATAAAAATATATTTTAAATTTGAAAAACTTGTTTAAATCTTATCTCTTGCAAACTTCTTAAACCAAAAAAGAAAAAATTGAGATAAGATACGCTTAATGAGACCAAATTTGTTTTTGAAATATAGTTTTCTTTTTTAAAATAATTTTTAGAAAATGGTTTAACATTTAAAAAACCATAAATCTTATCTTTTTTATTTGATATTTTGTTTTAAGATTTTTTATGTTTTTAAATTTACTATTCTTAGGTATTATTTATATTTTGTTTCATTATTTTCTATTTTATTTTTGATTGTTTAAATAATTTTAAAGTTAACCAATTTCGATACTTAGCTAGATTAACGCAATCCTCATACGAATGATGCTTTATACTCATCACTTTATTACTTGTTTATGATTCTGTACA
Source organism: Artocarpus hirsutus (assembly GCA_946598075.1). Classification (NCBI taxonomy): domain Eukaryota; kingdom Viridiplantae; phylum Streptophyta; class Magnoliopsida; order Rosales; family Moraceae; genus Artocarpus; species Artocarpus hirsutus. The sequence goes on from CAMOHE010049312.1 coordinate 22,467, forward strand.
CCTACGAATTTTTCGCAAGAATATTCACTTTGATCAAGATCTGGTGTTGAATAAGGAAGTTGAGATTCGCCATGTACAAACAAGTGATCAAATTGCAAATGCTCTAACAAAAGGATTGTTTGTAACTAGGTTATTAAATCTTAGGGATAAACTCAAGGTTGTAAACTCACCCTTTCATTTGAGGGGAGGTGTTAAAGCAATTAGCAATGCTAAGTCAGCAATACGGTTAGATGATGTGTAATTGATTTCAGTTAATACGTCATGTGTATTAGTTAGTTAGATAATCTGTTAGGCAACTAGAAGGCTGGAGTATATAACTAAGTGATTCATAGAAATACGAGTGTGTTGTACAATACAGAAAGAGATTAAGAAATAATATAGAAAATCTAAGGGGCCGTTTGGTATTGTTTTCAAAATAGGTGAAAATGTTTTTATTTTAGAAAATGAGAATTTTTTAGGAATTTGCTGAAAGTGTTTTTAAAATTTTTGTCTCGAAATACGTACGAAAACATTTATAAAAATTTTGAGAATAAAAACAAACGAGGCCTTCCTCTCATTTTCTTCTGATTATTTTCTTTTCTCCCAAATACTATTTTTTCCTTTCTGAAATGCAGTAATTGATCATGTATGGTAGGAGTATAGTAAATTAGATGATTAAATGACATTTGGAGATTTTTTTTATATGTTTATGTTTTATTATTAAATGTAATGTTTGGTTTTCAATTTTTTTTATTAATGTAAATTAGTGTTTAATTTATTAAATTCAAGTTTAGCTAATAATATTAATTTGTTATTATTTACGAGTTAGTAAAATAACAAATATTTCATACATTAATATGTTATATATACATATATATATATTCATAATTGGTGAAATAAATTAATTATTTGGATTATAAAAAAATACACATAGAATGTAAAATTTACAAAAAAAAAAAAAATGAAATAAATAAGTGGAGATGAACTTCATAACTCTAAAATATAGAGTAATGAGTTGGAGATGCTAAGTTTACGATATTCAAAAGGCTGATGATAAGCTGTGATGTAGACATGAAAAATCCAATTGAAAAACTTAATCAACGTACGAATAAGCAACCCTAATATTTGTGGTTGGGACTAATATTGGGTGTGTACATAAAATAATTGTGAATCATAGACAATGAGATCAAACGTCTAGATGTGCTGTTATATGTGTCAATCATTGCATTTTTCTTTTTTCTTTTTTCTTTTTTTTTTTTTTTTGATAAGATATAAAAGAATTAAAAAACGTTGTCCTGTTGTGACTGTCTTTAATTTGTTGGAGGGACTTATTTGTGTTTATTATCTGCGTCATTCTAGTTTATGTGCCTTGTCAATCTTTAATCCTTGTTTTGTTCTTTTCCAAGAAAACAAAAGATCATTTGATATTTATTAAGCTAAAATGAGAAAACAAACACGAAGACTTTGAAGTTTCAACGGAGAAAAAACCTATCAACGTCTGCTAAAATGACAATAGCCTAACGTTGAAGTCTCTTATTTCTCATTCAGTTTTAATCTAATCTACTTTAAGATAAATATTATAATTCTTTTTATCGAAATTGGCACAGCAGATAATCTATACACACACACAAAAGATTAGCCACGACAGGCTCAACAACACCCTAACATCTGTCAGTAAATTAGATATTATTTCCCTCGAAGTTATAAACATACATTTGTGTGTAAACGAAAACCATTAATGGTGAAGAAATAAATGTACATGTAACATACGAATGCGTATAGTGCGCACATGCGGTCCATTTTTAGACACAAAAATTGTCAAGCATGTTTTGCGGATCTTAAATGCTGATCTCATATATACATATCTCAGTGTGTGTGTATATATATAGTTTTGTATATATATAGTACTGGTCCTGATCTTGCTAGTAATAATTAATTAGAAAATATTAAGTTATTGAGGCTTGCTCAACTGAGCAGCTAACTAGAGATGCAAGAATAGGCCCATCTAACCTGTTCTCTTTAGGCCAACGTAGGTTGTAGGTTGACCCAGCCTAGCCCACGAATTTTGTAGACCATGCCAAGCTGCTCCATATTAGAATTATCTCCGCCTAGCCCACACCACAAGCTAATTTTACGTGGGCCAGGCTGGGCCGTGCCATGGGCCTTAAATGGGCTGGCTCATTCGAGTTCATCTACGAGTTAGGATGAATAGGCCCATCTTGACCCATCATGGGTTTAGATGGCTAGCCCATCCAAAGATGCAATTTTCAATTTATTTTTATTTTTATTTTTTATTTTTAAATTTTTAAACAAGGTAACAAATATAAAAATTTAAATAATCAATGGAAATATAAAAAGAGATATTTTATTTACGATAAAAAATAAATATTGTTCATATACATAAGAGCTTACCAGGCCTATTATTATGTGATATATGAGGCCTTGTCTTAGCTTTGCTTCTCAAAAAAAGCAAAGCATGCCTACAAGCAAGCAAAGAAAAAGGAAAAAAAAAAGGGAAAAAAATTAAAAAAAAAAAAACAAAACAAAACTTGTCATGATGTGATGTGTGAAGCTTTTTACTAGAGAAGACTATACGCAGCCATGTTCACCTGTAAAATAAACATGAAAAAATATATCTAAATGTGTATATATATATATATATATGAAATTGGACAACAATGGGCCTTCGATGGATTGGCCCATTGTGGGCCTATATGGGCTTTATATGGGCCGAGCCGGGCCAGCATATCCCATTATAGGCCTAGACGTGCCGGCCTGGTCCGGCCCATGATTTTTCATGGGTGGTGTCAGACCAACCTATACCGGCCCATGGGCCGATATAAGTTGGTCCAACCCAGCCTACCAATATTTATAGGCCGGACCCGCCTACAGGCATTGGTCTATTGTTGCATCTCTATAGCTCACCAACCAACTGGTCTAATGGTGGACACAAAAACAAAAAATACATGGCCTGTCAATTTCCTCCTCTTCACACTAGCCTTTCCAGTGGTGTTTGGTTTCCTTGTCTACCTACTCGAGCTATTTGAACCGGCTCATTTGCTCGTCCATGAACTCAAAGGACCGTTAGCGAGGGCGCCAACACTTAACAACCTCCTTCATAGGGCAGAGCTCATCGGTGTCGACTCTCTGGTGGCGGGGGAGGACTTGGCATATGACATAAGGTGATTTACACCGGCACAACTGATGGGTGGGTCAAGCGAGTTGGGTAAACAACTCGGTGGTCGAGAATTCGGTTAACACTGGAGGCAAGTCGCTCGGCCTTGCTCTTGGCCATGCCAACCATGAGCTTGTTATTGCTGATTCGGAAAAGGTAATTATTCAGCTTGTTAACAAATTATTAAAGTTACTGATTTTTTTAACCAATTAGAACTTGACACCTGTAAAGTTTGGTTTTTTTTCAATTTACAAGTCCGTTTTCGTATTTTAATAGCTAAGACGAATCAATAATATGATCACTATAAGAGACAGTGATTTCCATTGTTTATCATTGTTTTTTTTTTTTTTTTAAGTTATCCTCATGTGGGCCCTTGGGATTTTGTGAGTCAACGTCTAACTTCTTTTTTCCTTTTTTAAAAGAAAAATGTTGTTTCTTTTATTAGTTTATTAAACTATACAATGCATCAACAAATTAAATAGTTGTGGAACTATGATGTCACCTCTGAACATATTTAAATTGATTAATCAATAATTAAATTAATTAATCACGCACTATGATCTCACTTCCACCTACTGCTATCCCACTTGGATTTGCTTGGCGTTTAGTTAATAGATAATAGATATATGTTGGAAAAAAAAAGATGATGATATTTTATGAAGTTGATTGTCCACAAGAAATTTTTACTTTACATAGAATAATACTACTACGTCGTATTCACAGTACTATTGTGATGTAATCTCTGAGGTGGTCCTATAAATGGGATAAGTACCCAAACATTGATCATGTTTCATCAAATTTTTAAGGTTAATTTTAACATTCCTGAAAACACAAAATGCAATGTGACATTTCGATAAAACACGAAAGAAGTTTAGATACTAATTCTGAATTAATGCACCATAAATTAACAGTAAATTAATCCGGTATGTCATTGCAATGAATTGAAAACAAGATGATGATAATGAGAAGCATATTATGTTTATTAGCAAAAAATGGCATGATTTACTTCACAGATTCTTCACACAAATACGCCTTAAAAGACCACATTTGGGACATCTTGGAAGGCAAGCCCCGTGGCAGATTGATGAGCTATGATCCCTCCACCAAGCAAACCAAAGTGCTCCTGCGTGACCTCTACTTTGCCAATGGAGTTGTGTTTTCACCTGATCAGTCTTCTGTCATCTTCTGCAAGACCCTCATGTATGTTGTTTGTTTTCTTATGAATAATGCTATGAAGCATTAGTAATGCTAAGCACCACACCCTAATATATAGAAGGTGGAATGCACAACAATCGTGAGCTTCATAGACTCAGCTCACTTTCTTTCTATTAATTGTGGGGCTTAATATCAATGGTCTCTTCAAATATTTTTCTTCCTTAATTCTAATTTACAATGTCTTTAAATAGGTGACAATAGCATAAAACTAATACATGGTAAAAGGAAAAATTAAAAGCATCAAGTCCTACATTGCTATGCATCTAATATTTTGTCTATGCGCATTGAGACGTATATAATGATTGCATTATTATTTTCTTTGCATTGGTAATGCCGCTAGAAAAGGTGTAGGAAATATCACCTAGAAGGAGAGAGAAAAGGAAGCGTCGATCCATTTATTGAATGCTTGCCGGGCATGCCTCACAACATCCGGTATGGTGGGGAAGGTCTCTTTTGGATTGCATTGGCAACGGTATGTATATTTATTAGTTGTTTAATGGGATTTCAATTTTTGAGAAATTTATGTGATATTATTTTAAAAAAATACTGTATTAGTATAACGCAATTATGAACAACCAAATATTTATTAAGTTAAATTTCATATGCCTTTCTCTTTTTGATACGATTGTTAAGTGCTTGGTATGAATATTGAATGTCATTTTCTTTTTGTGCACATACAATTTGCTGGAAGCTACCTGGTCTTGGAATTTGGCATTGAAATATCCTTTCCTTAGAAAGGTAGCGGCGATCATGGAGAGACACATAGGCCGACCGCACATAGAGAAGAATGGTGGTGTTTTTGCTGTTGAGTTAGAAGGAAAACCTGTTTTCCACTACTATGATCCTGCCTTGTCATTAATCTCTGGTGGTCTCGAGATTGGAAACCACCTCTATTGTGGTTCCATTGTCTATCCCTACATCATCGGACTTAATCTCCAAGATCACCCTGCACGTCCCACCAACTGATGAGATAAGATATGTATTGACCTTCAAATAATAACTCCTCATAGTTTCCGATTGTATTCAAAATCCAGTCATCTTTGGTATTGCAAATTTTCTCTCTCTTTTTGTGAATTCTTTTGAAGATTGCAAACAAAAAAATTTAGACTTTTAAACTGTTTGAACATGATTGGAGCTTAACACTATAAATGTCATCAAGCCAATTAGGTAGCCGAGCTAAGAGGAGAGATGAATTGAAGTCTAGGACTAAGGTATAGGAGGAGAGCTCCTTTGAGGTTTGCAACCAAGCTAAGAGTAGACTAAAGTGAGGTTGGCAACATAATTGACAAAAGTGGTGCTGATAAAATTGGACGTTTTAAAAACTTGGATTTCCATCTTAAAAAGTGGCATAATATTCTTATAAGTTGGTATTTATTTTTATATTTAAATAAATAAGACTCAGGTTTTTTTTATACCCTTTAGAAGAGCTAAAAGCGCAGAGAAGGTTACTAGATTCCTTCTCTACTAGTTTCAAATCGAGTGGGATGAGATCAGGGCATAGCTAATTAACGAGACAGAGTTGAGAAGGAAGAGAAGGCGATTATGTTCTTTCTCCACTGATTTCATCTTGACAGAGATTCATCCCTTCACTACCGATTTCAGTTTGACTGAGAAAAGGTCAAAGCCGATCCATAGGAATAATCTCCATAATCACAGGTTTAATTTATGCATTCAACTTAATCTAAGCTCATCCGTTTTTTCCCTTTAATTCAATCTTATCCACTTTTTTTCCCTTTCATATAATTATAAACAATTTACAACCCACGAAGACATCATCTTTAGATTAAAAAAACAATTAAACACAACATCATCAAATCCCTCCTTGGGAGCCATATAACAAAGACGCACTTTGATCTGTTTCAGCATACACATACATACATATATATACAAGTTTTCACAGTTATGTTTCTTTGTAGTTGCCAATCAAATTCTGAGAATAAGTGTACATCATAATTACAAATGATGATGTCATATAATATATATTCTAATTATCCAACTCATTATTGCAATTTTAATAATTTATTGCTACAAGTTCAAGATAAAGGCTAAGAAAAAAAGAAGCATTTCGACTTAATTAAACGTCACTGAAGATCCAAACTTTGATTCTTGCATTGTACCAATGATCCTTTGCTCCAACTTTTCATGAAAGGAATTACCATAACAAACGTTACTTGCAAATTCTCTATGCCTTTCAGTTGCGTAAATAAGACGGCGTATTCGCAAGTTCTCTCTGTATATCTCAAAATTATTACGAGGATTTGAAAACAAATTAAAACCACACTTAAGAGTCACTGGAAATAAAAATCTTCATACAAGTTCAAGAAAGGCTCCTCGTGGCTTTTGCTCTTTCCCTCAAAATAAACTTCTGAATCTTCCCTGTCACGCCCCGGAGTACGGGAGGTGACGTGGTGGTTTAGTTGAATTAATTAAGTAAATATTTGGTTAAAAATCAGGGTTTTAAAATGAAATTTATGAATAAAAATGTGATAATTTTTGAAATAATTTGAATAGAAAGGTTAAGGAAATAAATGAATTGCCATAATAATTAAACAGATAGAAATAATATTAAAATAACTAAATATGGGGTGGAACGCGTATGAGTCCCACTAGCCCACATATTGTGCACACACATATAGTACTGACAATATTATGATACAACCACAGTCCAGAATAAAAGAGAAGTTTAAGTCTTACATGCCTTGAATGATAAATTAACCTACCAAAATACCTCTACTGATCGTAGGTCCGGTCGGCGGACTCTTTTCCAAACCTATGCTGATATCCACCTAGGGTTAAGATTTTAAAACAGATAAAATGTGAGCGAAAGGCTCAGTAGGACTACATTTAGAAAATTATTCAATCTTAAAAGAATTTGCGTAAATTAAATA